>CAKNYM010049714.1:187000-227073 GCA_932195095.1 Andricus curvator
CAAGACGGGCAATAGATCAACACCATAGAAGTGCCTCAGATGGTAATATAACACTTTTAGAGCCGCATTGTGTCTCTCTATGTACCCGTATCGTGCATATTTTGAGCATCCACTGAGAACATGTCCAAGTGTTTCTGGCTCTTGCTTGCACGCTCGGCAGTTGGTATCGCCTACAGGTATATTCATTATGCGCTCGCGGTAAACTAAGGTGTCTATAACGCCATCTTGACAGGCAAAAAGAAATCCCTCAGTCTCTGATTTTAATCCAGCAGACTTGAGAAACATGTTTGACAGACCCATCGAGAGCTCTTCTCTACGTATAATGCCGTAGAATTTACCATGAAGGGGCTTGTCAGCATGTTCTCTTAGTAGAAGCGTATGTTCTGCTTCCTGTACACGACTTTTGAGCACCAAAGGTGTTAGTGATGCTAGGCCATGTGTAGTGTCGCTGGAATCAAATGGGAGGCCAAGCTCCTCTGCGGCCCTATCTGCGGCACGATATAGAAACGCCGCAGCATTGACGACTTCATGTTGATGTACTAGTCGCATAAGAAAATCTGTGCTATTTAGAACTGAGCAGGCTGTAGCCAGAACCGTTCTACGATGAAGACACTCTAAGCTTAGCAAGCCTCTACCCCCTTTATCTCGAGGGAGGTATATTCGAGGTACGGAAGATCTAGGATGATGACTTCATCTAGGATGATGACTTAGAACGATGGATTGTCATCATCTTGCGTGTGCTTCGGTCAAGTTGCTTCAACTCATCGACGTTCCATTTTACTGCACCAAACGTGTAGAGCAGTATAGGAACGGCCAGCATATTGGTCGCCTGGATCTTATTCTTTCCAGATAATTCGGAAGCCCAAATTTTTCTGAGAATTTGGCGATACCTTTTTCCAAGGGCCGTTTTTAACGAAAGCACATCATGGGTTTCCGCTTGCGGTATTCCAAGATATGTATATGTTTCTCCAATACCAAGATGTTGAATGGTATTTCCGCCGATGAGTTGAACATCCTGATCGTGACCCGATGATGTAGTTTCTAGTCTTCCTTGGTGTAGGTGGACGCAGGCACACTTGTCCAGTCCGAAGCTCATGCCAATCGCTTTAGAGTACCTATTTACCGCCTCCACAAGGATGTTAAGGTCCTCTTTCGAGGAAGCAAAGAGTTTAAGGTCGTCCATGTATAAAAGGTGGTTGACCTTATATTCTCTTTTGTTCGGCGGGCCACATAGGTATCCAGAGCTTTTGCCTCGGAGCACAATAGATAGAGGTAAGAGGGAGATGCAGAAAAGTATCGGACTTAGAGAGTCTCCTTGGAAGACTCCCCTCTTATATGTGATATAGCTTGTAGTCACTTGTCTTTTGTCAGATGTTATGACAAATCTTGTCCGCCACAAGAGCATAAGCTCTTTTATGCATCTCACTATTTTAGGATGCACCTCCATGCATTCAATGAGCTTAATAAGTAGCTCATGGTTCGTGTTATCGAATGCCTTACGGTAGTCAATCCAAGCCATGGACAGATTGCGTCGATACCTGATCGAGTCCTGGGTGATACACCTGTCTATTAACAGGTTCTCCCTGCAACCTGCCAGACCTCTCTTGCATCCACGTTGTTCAACTATTGCACTCCATACCGGCTCGATAGATGTTAATATCCTCTCTTTGAGGATGCCAGTGAATAGCTTGTAGCTGGTGTTTAAACAAGCTATGGGCCTGTAGTTCTTTGGACTTGACAAATCTCCGGTCTTAGGAATCAATACCGTCCGTCCTTCCACTAGCCACTGCGGGACGGGTTGTTCTCCGTTTAAGAAAGTAGTAAATATACGAGCTAGATGTTGGTGCGTAGATGTAAACTTCTTCCACCAAAAGTTGTTGATTTTATCTGGCCCTGGCGCTGAAAAGTTCTTAGTTCTAGCGATAACTTTCTTCACTTCTTCAGCAGTAATTAGTGGACACTCTTCCTCTGGACCTTGTAACCTTTGCCTTTGGCAAAAGTTACGAAAGAGTGATATATCTGAAGCGTCTTCATTTAGCTGATAAGTATCTCCATATACTTGTTCCCAGAAGACTTGAATCTCTTCTCGACTAGGCGGATTTTTAACGGCACGTGACGTTTTATTGAACGGACGGGAAGGATGAGTAAAAAAGGTGGAATTTTCCTGAATCCACTTTACTCGCCGTTCAAGGCGCTGTTTCGCTGTTGAAAGAGATCTTATTTTTTGCGTCCAGTGCTGCTTGATGGTCAACAGTTTACACTTGTTCAGCGTGTGATTTGCTTTCCTCAAGTTTCGAGCAAGTGCCCTAACTTTTGGAGTGAATTTTTTATTTAATGTTATGTAGCTAATCACGCACTGAATATTTGATGCCTGCCGTCTCGTCGTTTCAATTTTGAATTGAAGCTGTGCAATACGCTCGCGAGTCTTACTCAGACGTACTGAAGTTTCGTTACTTCTACTGTCACTAAGCAAGGACACCGCCTTCTCGTAAACAACACAGTTCAGATTCCAGAGATTAACATCTTCGGGGTGCAAATCGGGGAGAGCAGTATTAGCTACAGCTAATTTGTCCATCCTGAGAAAGACTTTTTGGTGGATAGATCTCCTACTTCTCATGTTAGCATTATCGGCTATATATTATTATTATTATACCATTAAGCCATTTCCCTTTCGGTGTAGGCGTCACTTGCTCGGTTGGAGAATAGTAGTGTGTATATGAGTGTATAGGTATAGAGTAGATAGGTATAGGTTGAATAGGTATATAGGTGTAAGGTATGTAGGTATATAGGTATAAGGTAGATAGGTATATGGATGTTAGGTATAAATATTTTAGATTGATCTGGAATTCTCGTGTTATTTATTTAAATGACACGTTTATTCCGCAACACTGCTCCGACCCAGGTTGCTGATCAATCTCTCTAGCGATCACCCCGAGTGAAGAGCCTCACAAAATTGTTATGTATGGTTCCCCACTTGGGCCCATTAGTGTCCAAGGTCATTGTTTCAGGCGTCATTCATTCTATTGTCACTCTGTTTACAAACTATTTGTCGCCACAATTTTCTGTCCTGGCATACTACTCTAGCTTCCTTCACGTCCATGCATTTTTTCATGCAAGCTCGTGTGTTTCTATGGCTTCTTACGTCTCTTTAATTATCAGCACAAATATAAGTAAAATAATTAATTATAATTTTAATATAATAACACGTATCGTGCCCTAACTATTAATTATATTTAATTAATTATTTAACATCCATTAGTATTTTTAATTAATGATTATCTACTATAGGATCATTATCTACTGTAGGGTGGCCTCCCCTATCGTCAATGTTCAAAGAATTGGATTTTCATTCTTGTAACAGATTTCTGGAGTACAATGAAGACATTATTTCGTGTTTCGTCCTATTTTATAGAAACCATCATGAAATCTTTTAAAAACTACGCCAATTAGTATTACAATTTGTGCGGATTGAATCAAATGTGAATTTTATGATTTCTTCATGTCTTTTAACTTATCCATACATTTTTCTTTAAACACCATCTCACTCACATTGTCAGAAGAGCCATTTACACTTTCGGTTTCGTTCATTTTAAATGAAGATTATATTATCACATAAGAACTCTGGTCGATTGTAACACGCTCTCTGATGTGTTATTCACAGGTGAAGATAATAATAAAAACCTTGGTTTGAGAAACGTACTGAGAAAGCAACAATTTCATTCTAGTATTTACAAACTTTTGATATCGTAGGTCCAAACCATCTTAACTGATTTCTTTCCCATATGTCAACTAGTGTCTCTCCTGTACCACATTCTTTGAGGATAGTCTCGTTTCGGACTTTGTCCATCAGTGTTTTCCCGCATATTATGCGCAGAGGTTTCATGCCGATCGCGTTAATTTTACTCCTGTCCTTTTCTTGACAGGTCCATGTCTCGCTACCGTATAGTACAGTCGCACAGTGGGACCAAATCGCAAAAAGCTGGCCAAAACTATAAAATGTTTATAAAATGAGTCAAATTCGGTTACTGACGGGTTTTTGGGGTCGCTGATTACGAATCCGGTATCAAAAATGGCAGATCCAATATGGCGTATGAGTATGCTAAAGAAATATTGTTTTTTTTTTCAAAATTGGTATAAGGGGGTTTTTGAGGTCACTGATTACGAATCGGGTGTCCAAAAGATAAAAAAAAACGAATTACATATTTATTTTTCGAAAAACAAAATGGCGAATTAAATATAATAAAAAGTTTATCAATAGGAATTAACCTGTTGTAGCTGAAATAAAAAAATAAAAGTTTCTTATGTTTGACCTCGGTGAGTGTAATTTCTAAATGACAAATTAATGGCTATAAAAGAACAGGATATGATTTAAGGATGTTGAAAATATAACAAAAAACAAGTATAGTAAGTACCTATGTTAACTGAATACATAATTTATTTACACATAATACAAAGCATTTGGAATTATTCACTAACGGAATCATCATTATTACAATCGCTCTCGCTTTCACAATTTTATATATATATTAATTATTTTTTCTTTAAAATGTCCTTTTAAAAGGTAAAAAAGATCCTTCCGGGTCATACCGCTTTTGTCACCTGAGTCTGAAATATAAATGCAAAAAATTCTAATTTTTTTCAAAAATTTTACAAAAAATTATACTGTACACAGAAAAGCAGCTAGAAGCAAAAAAATCTTGATTCATTCGAACAACAGATGTCTAATAAACAAGTCTAAATAAGTTTTAGCGTGGAACAAAGTGGACCTTTTTTTTATCGATCTACAAAGATTTTTTTTTAACTTCAAATAATTATTTTTTCCCTATAAATTGTCTCGAACTACTTTCTATCCAATGAAAATCTTTTGATAGTCTATGCTGTATTTCAATTCTACTTACCTTTCTGTGCTTCAGCTATCTTGCAGAATAAACGAACACCTTTTTTCACTATCTGACGCACATTCGCAGTCCCACGTTTTTCCAGCACTCCTTGCGCGCACAAATCTTCGCACTTGACCACTAGATTTGAAGTAATATTTAAGGCAAGCTTTTGATAAATTTTTTTTTAATGACGGAATTTGATGGCCCCAACTGTCCTCTAAGAAAATACATTCAAAGAATCGTATAGAAAAAAAAATTTTTTTTTGGGGTTTTGGCCAGCTTTTTGCGATTTGGTCCCACTGCGAGTCGGTACGCATATAGAATTATGTATGGCCATTTTAGCTTTTTTTGATATGTTTTTATCTGTGAGGATGGATCCTACTCTACCGATAACCTGTCTACCCTTATTTATGCGCCTATCTAACTCCCCATCTATTTTTCCGTCGCTTGTGAATAGACTACCTAGATACACGTACTGGTCAACTTGTTCTAATCTCTCATCATTTATGACAATGTTGCATATTGTTTTCTCACTTTTTCCCTCAAACACCATGATTTTTGTTTTATTTACGTTAATTTTGAGTCCCATGTCCTTCATGCTTGTATTAAGTTTATTCAACATTCTTTGCAAATCCTCGACTGATTCTGCCATAACAATCTTGTCATCTGCGAAAGCTAACCCACGTACCTTGACTGTTTGGGGATCTACATCTTCTTCGTCAAAGAGTGCAGTTCTTAGACACTTAGCCATGAATATGATAAATAGCCACGAGGACATAACGCATCCTTGTTTCACGCCTTGCATAATATCGAACCAGTCACTCAGTTTCCCATTTACCCTTACACTCGCTTTACTACCTGTATATATTGTTTTTATTGCTTGTAGGAGCCCTCCATTTACACCGTACTCTTTAAGGACTTCCCAAAGTTTACTTCTATTTACCTTGTCGAATGCTTTTTCTAGGTCAATAAATGCACAGAAAACTTTCTTTCCTACTCTCAAGCTTTTTTCTGTGATCTGTCTTAGGCTAAATATCTGATCTGTACATGATCTTCCTGGCATAAATCCACTTTGGACTTTCCATATCTTTTCTTCTGTAATTTTCATTACCCTACGAATAAGAATTTTTGAGTATATTTTACTTACGGCACTTAGTAAGCTGATACCTCTGTAATTACTGCAGTTGCTTTTATCTCCCTTTCTTTTATATATTGGTATGATAATCGCTCTTCTCCAAACGCCTGGGAATTTTCCCATTTCGATACATAAATTTATCAATTGGCACAACCTGTGAGGTATGTACTCGCCACCGTATTTAAGCATTTCAGCGCTCATACTATCTACACCCGCAGCCTTACCGTTTGTCAAGTTCTTTATATTGTTTCTGACGTCAGTGACACATACTTTTTCAATTGGGTTTTCTAATGCATTATGTTCTATGTTGCAGTTTTGTTGTCCTATATCTTCACCTCCTAATAGTTCTTTAAAAGAGTCTTTTAAAGCGTCTACTATCCCGTCTATATCATATAGCATTTCACCTTTGCTGTTTCTCATGCTTGCAAACTCTGTATTTTTACTTTCCTTCAACTGTTTATATAATAGTTTCATCATTCCTTCAAAGCTGTTTTGTATTTTCCTCTCTTCTTCTATTCTGATTTTCTCTTTACTCTCTTTGACTAGTCGTTTACCTTTTCTCTTTTTGTGTCTGTAATCATTTTTAAGTCTATTTCTCTCCCCATCGCTAAGACTTGTAATATGCAACGTTCTTTCGTGCGCTTCTTTCTTTTCTTTTTGGGCTGCCTCAATTTCATTATTCCACCATGCATCACCAGATTTTCTTCCTACAATCGCCGTACCACATACTTTGGTCGCAGTTTCAACGATGATATCCCGTAGCAAAGTCCACATGCCCTCTAAATCTTTATTGTTTAATAATCCCTTCCAAATTGTCTTATCTATACGTTCGTTTAACCTATTTTGAAAGTCTATTCGCACTTCCGGTTTCTGTAAATTTTCAATCTTTATTCGCGTTTGTTTTGTTTTCGTTGTTTTCTTTCTTCTCCATCCCCGCCCTAAATTTATTTTGGAGACTAAGAGGTAATGATCAGTATTGCATTCGGAGCCCCTCATGACTCTTGTATCTTTCACTAGTTCTCTTAGTCTTTCATCCGCAATAACAAAGTCAATTATACTGTGGCTATTTCCTTTACGCCAGGTGTACATGTGGATCATTTTGTGTCTAAATCAAGTATTTGTAAGAAATAGGCCCTTTTCTAAGCATAAGCTAACTAATTTTTCCCCGTTATAGTTTTTTCTTGTTGCATCCCCAAATTTACCTACCACCCTTTCTGTATCTGTATCCTGACGTTGGACACCGACCCATCCGTTCATATCTCCTAGCAGAATTATTCTTTCACCTTGATCGCAAATACTTATTGTATCATTTAAAGTGTCCCAGAAGGCATCTTTGACTTCTCTCGGGTCACTATAAACTGGGGCGTAGCACGCTATGATGAATAATCTTCTGATTCCTACCTTGATTTTAGCCCACAACAATCTGGGAGATACAAACCCATGATCTTTGAATTGTTGTCTTGCTCTTTCATTCATGATTAAACCGACCCCCTGACTACCATGTGATTCACTGTCTACTCCTGACCATATTTCAAAACCGCCTCTCAAAACCCCATTTTCTATGTTTCTACTTTCGCAACCCTTTTTCTTCGTCTCAGGTACACATAAAATATCTAGTTTCCTTGCATCCATAGTTTCTCGTAGTTCTCTTACTTTAAGATCATTCACTCCTCTAGCATTCCAAACACCCAGTCTCCATTCATCGCCTGAAACTCGACCTTTACGTTTACCGTGTGTATGCGTTTCGTCAATTAAAGTTTCAGTCCATTCCGAGGCTACTTTATTGTTTGTATTATTCATGTTTAGATTGTACACCCAACTATCACCTTTATGCGCGAGATTTGTTTCGAGAGCCGAAATCATGTCCACGTTAAGTGATTATTCGTCGTACGGTGGAGAGTCTAGTTGTAACGTCAGTCCCACCAAAACTTCTGTTCCGTTGTATTGGGTAGGAGTTAATATGTGCCCATCTGCTGAATCCTGGCCTACCTCTAAACGAGGAGCCAATAAGTCTTTTTTTTTTTTTTTAATTGGAAAAGGGTTAAATTTTATTTTACTTTATTTATTTTAGTTATTTATTTATTTTTTTATTTTATTAAATTTCTTCGAATTTCCTTCAACCACTGTATTAATTTGAAAATTCGTTAAAATCATTTAAAATATCACAAAGAACTCGAAAATTCTCTCAAATTAGGAAAGATCTCAATATACCTCATAGTTTTTGAAATACCGTGAAATTTGCTCATAAAAGATGATAAAAAGTCGCGAAAATCTCATGGAATCCTATATTTCTTGAATTCTGAGATCCAAAACGTCCCAAAGTTCCCGGAAAATATTTTCAAATTCTCTCAGATCATTGGATTGAAAATGAAAAGTCGCTTATAATGTTTTAAAACAAAGAGAACTTTCAACCAAAATAAATGGATATTGTGTTTTAACGTAATTTAATTTATGACATATAAAGAGTGTACCCCTCCCCCCCCCCGCAACACAAAGAATAGTTTATAATATTGCATAATTATTAAAAGGCATGAATGCTCGAGGATCCGACAGAATAAAAAAGTGGATTACGGTATGAAATCCGAAAGGATTTTATACAGATTTTTATTTTTCACAGGTATAGCCTAGATTCTAGAATGTGTTTCGTCCGATTCACGCGGCCTTTTTCCAATCGGTCACACGCGACACATCGATTTTGGTAACCAATCGGTCGAAATCGGCAATTACCTTTCATGAATGCCGATTCAAATCGTTTTTACTGCCGATTCAAATGCATTTCCCTGAAACATGTTCGTATAAACAGGTCCAGTATCTTCGGTGATGGGGGCATGGGAGCGATCAATCGCGTTTTGAAGATTATCCGTGTCACGAAGAGTACAAGGAGAACGCACACCTATGGCGGAGATGGTGGAAAACAGCCAACAAACGCGATCGCCTGTCCTCGGATTTTCATTTATTCCCAGATGAGAGCGCCACATGTGGTAAATTGAGGAATTACGATTCCTATAGTAACAGACGACAATTTAGTTACAAATTTTCTCTGAAGGGGCGCTCTCATCTGGGAATAAATATCGCTATGGAGAAAATTCAAGGACAGGCGATCGCGAACTGGCGTCAGGCGAAATACATGCGGCGTGCGGTCTCCTTGTAGTACCAGAGGGTAGTACTTCGTGATCGGTCTTTTTTTAAGTGATCACCAAGCATGGAGTACGACGATCGGAGCGAAACTAACCTAAAAGTGCATTTGTTATTCAAACAAATCATATACCGGCCGATCGTCTCGCTCCACTCTTGATGGTTACTTAGGGAAACAGCGTTTGTTTCAAAACGCGAGTCATCCTCACCACCGGAGATTCTGGACCTGCTTATACGACCGAGCCGTAAAAACAGGGTTGCGAAGCATCCAGCAATCATGAAGCTATCATGTGTCAAAAGTCAAAACGCGCTCCTAATCCAGAAACTTGGAATAGTATATTGAGCAACGAGTGCGGGAAGTCGTCGATTGCCCAAGAGTGGCAATCGGTGGCCCCGCGCGAGTTACTCATACTATTTTTTGTTATAAGTGCATAAGAAGGGGTTGTGGGGGCAGGGAACGGGAGGTTCAGGGGGGGGCGGATCCCCCCGGCAGAAAAAACATCTACTGATTTATAGGTTATGTATTTATCAAAGATAAAAGAGACTCGGGATTCCCCCAATGATGCTAACGGACCGCGACTTTTTCAACTGCGCATGTCCCGAAAAGTGCGGTTCCATTTAAAATTACAAAGTATAAACTTGTAATATTAGACCAATAATGAATTATTTAAAGAAATTAGCTATTTCTTAAATTCAATTTAATTAATTTTTTAAAAGTAAAAATTGGTTTTAAATATCTATCTGTATTATTATTGATAGTATTTATTGATTTCAAATAGGCCCGCGCTTTTCGCACATGCACAGTTGAAAAAGTCGCTTCGCCGAGTTTCTACTGATTCTTTTTAAGACCAAGAGATGGCGACAGGGGTCGATTGGCGTGAAGAAATATATTTTTTGCCGTGAAAAAATATCAAGGACATCTATGAAACGAACTTTTAATACACTGCAATAATGATTTCGTGGGGAATTTAGCATTTTACGGTTGCTAAACAGACGTGAAAAGTAGAATTTCTCACGCACGTATAACAAAAACGTTATGGATGTTAAAATTAAATCTTACGCCGATGAAAAACGGTTGTTTGTCAGAGTTGTCAAAGCAGAGGTTAAAATGTTGTGCAGAAATAGAGAAAAGTGGTGGCAGTAAATTGTTACCGCTCGAGCTATTTAAGGCAGCAATGTTTTTTTCTTGTGCGTTCTTTTTGTTCTTTGCCCCCACCAACGCTGAGCCCTGGACCACTCAATCTAAAGATTTTTCGAAACCCCCGTAACAGTAATTTGTTGCCTAAAGTATCGTATGCACAAAGGGTAGTGCGTCTTTGTACACTTGGTGCACAATGTACTATGAAAAGACTTTAGTTTGACGAATTTAATAGTGACTTTTAATGTTTTAGTGAATTGCACTGGAGAAAAACCGACGGTCGAAAATGAAGCTTCTTCCTGCACCCAAGTTACATGTATCGAGCCTGGAAAAGAAATATTTTTAACGTGAGTTTGTTAAATAAAATATATATAATAGCGCAAAACAACTTTTATTTATAAACTAATCCGCTCTCATTGAATTATTCTTACTATGTAAAGACGTAACATTTGGAAAGAAGGTGTTCTATTCTGCACGTGATCATTGCTCCTCAGACGAGTTGGCTAATAAAACATACTTGATTCTAAAGGTCTTCGTCAGTGTATTGTACAGGGTCGCATTTATATAAGGGGCCGTCGGGGCCGGGGCCCGGGAATCCCACGTTTGGGGGGCCCCCACAAAACGGGTATGTATACCATTAAGCCATTTCCCTTTCAGGGTAGGCGTAAGTTTCTAGGTGGATAATTTCTTGTAGTAAATAACTACAAGTGTGGGCTCACCACACCCACGATGTGCCAACAGCACTCAGTTTTCTCGAATGGTCACCCATCCAAGTACTAACCGCGCCCAACGCTGCTTAACTTCAGTGATCTGACGAGAACTGGTTTTTTCAGCGTGGTATGGCTATAAAGTCGGCTAGTCGGCAAAAAATGGTAACTAGTCGGCAAATCAAAATCGCCAGCCTCTGGCAACCCTGAACCCGTCCCTGGTATTATATAACCCAATATAGCATAAAGAATGCAATATACGTGCGATGAAGTCTATGTAAGGATCGTCGCTAAAATGTTGTGAAATTTAAGTTGCGGAAGTTTCACCCATTTTCATGATGTAATAGATTTTCTTCAATAATACTAGGGCAAAATACTCAATATAGAGGTCATTTTTAACAGAGTTTGAAAATTGTAGTCGCTTTTGTTTAGAAGTGGCAAATTAAAATATAGCCCAAACTTATACTCGGTGACATGTCGCCAAATACAAATTAGCACACAAAAATTGAGAAATGAATGACAAACGAAAACAATGTTGTCAATGATTTATGCTTCTATACGAATAATTTTCACTAAGTTAATGAATTTAAAAATAATAATGTTATTATTATACCATTAAGGCCAATCACTTTCGAGGTAAGCGTGATTTACTCGGTTGTAGCCGGGGATCAGGAAGTTCACATAGAAAAAGTGAGGAAGTGAATTGTACGAGGCGGTATGACGGAACGGTGTATAGATTTTTGGATTAATCTAGAATTCCCGTGTTGTTTATTCAAATAACACGTTTGCTTCGCCACACTGCTCCGGCCCAGGCCGCCGATCAATCTCTTTAGCAAACACCCTTGGCAAAGAGCTTCAAAAAGTTATTATATAAAGCTCTCCACTAGGGCCCATTAGTATCAAAGGTCTTTCGTTTCAGGCGTCACTAACTGCACTAACAATCTTCATCATGCATTTCTTATAAACTATTTGTCACCCAACTTTTTTGTCTGGGCATACCTCTTTTACCTTCGATTACGTCCATGCATTTCCTCATACAAGCTCTTATGTTTCTATGGCTTTATATCTTTTTGAAATAGGGTCTCATTCACCCATTCCAACCATTCTTCCCTCGGTCATTCATCTTTCATTTTCTCAACACATCCATTAGCGTTTTCCGCACACGTGCATGCCAACCGTGTTAATTTTACTCTTATCCTTTTCTTGGTTATATTTTTACTCCTTGCAATGTCTTCTACCCTGCCGATAACCCTCCTATCCTTTTTTATACGCCTAGCTATCTCTTCATTAATCTTTCCGTCATTCGTAAATAAACTACCTGGATATACGTACTTATCAACTTGTTCTATTCTTTCGTCGTCTAAGGAAATGTTGCATACTGTTTTCTCACCCTTTCCTTCAAAACTAATAATTTTTGTTATATTGACGTTAATTTTAAGGTCCATGTTCTTCATGCTAGTATTCAGTCTGCTAAACATTCTCTGCAAGCCTTCCATTGATTCTGCCATAAGAACCTTATTATCTGCAAATGCTAACCCGCGTACCTTCACGGTCCCGAGATCTACACCTTCATCGCTGAAGAGGGCCATTTTTAGACACTTATCCATGAATATAATAAACAGCCGAGAAAACATAACGCATCCTTGTCTAACACAATGTCTAATATCGAACCAGTCACGCAGTTGCCCATTTACTCTCACCCTCGCTTTTCTACCAGCATAATATATTGTTTTTATGGCTTTCAGGGGCCATCCGTCGACTCCGTACTTTTCAGGACTTCCCAAAGCTTACGTCTATTCACCTTATCAAATGCTTTTTCCAGATCAACAAATGCACAGAAAACTTTTTTGTTTACCCTTAATTTTTTTTCTGGGATTTGTCTCAGGCTCAATATCTGAACCTTATGAAATGAAATATCATTTCTTTTGTTAATAAGTATTATTTTTAAGTATATTTAGCTTACGATACTGAGCAAGCTGATACCTCTGTAATTATTGCAGTTGCTTTTACCTTCATTTCCCTGGTGTAATGGGACGATGGTCGCCTTTTTCAATCATCTAGAACTTCCCCTATGTCGATACATAAGTTAATCAGCTCGCATAGCCTACGACAAGGCCGAAGCCAGAATAAAATTTTCAGGAGGTGATTTCAGTCAACACTCTCGAAGCACTCAGTAAAGTATATTTCTATTATGTACTTGTTCCCAGAATTTTGAGGGGGGGGGGGGGTAAAACCTTGTTGATCCTCCCTGGCTATGCCCTGGCCTCTGACGGTTTACGGTTGAATCGGTGGCTTCGTGGATTCGATGTACTAATGATGACGAAGAATATTGTCAATCCACAACGGCGGCTAGCATGGTTGTTGCATTGTGCAGGACAGAAAGTGCTGGATATCTATGGTACCCTGGTCATTGAGCCTACACCACGGGATGATATCTACTATCTCGCAGTAAATGCTTTAAAAGCGTATTTTTCGCCAACTGTAAATGTTCCATATGAGCGTCATGTTTTTCGTGCTTTAGATAAAAAGGTCGACGAAAGGATCGAGAGGTTAAAACAAAATGCTGTGACGTGTAATTTCGGCGCGAGTGAGTCAGAAATGATCCGAGATCAAATAATCGAAAAGTGTAAATCAAGTGCGCTTCGTCGAAAAATATTGAGGGATGGAGCTAACCTCTCTTTAAATCGTGCATTAGAAATATCTCGCATAGAAAAAGCAGCGTATGTACAGTCGCAAGCAATAGAGACTAAAGAAGAAACTGTTGACAAATTAAGGGCAAAGGCGAAAATTAGCGGAGACTATGCGGGGAAATATGCAGATAGGAGACAAATAAAAATGACGAAAAGTGTTTCCGATGCAGATATGTGGGGATATCTCCGGCGAGAGGCAAAGATTGTGGACGCTGTGGATTAGTCGGACATTTTAAATCAGTATGCAAAACAAAGAAAGTGACTGCAAACAAATCGTCGAAGGACAAGCGCAGGAGAGTGAAACAATTGGAAGAAAATAAGGCCGCCATCGGAAGTGACGACGACGAAGATTCAAAATACGCTTTCACTATTCGTGCTGTAAATGATACAGTTAGTGAAGAATGAACTGACGTAACTGCTGGTGGTGTACAGTCGAATACGTCTATTGACTCCGGATCAGGAGTTAACATTGTGGATACGAAAGAGTGGGAGCATCTTAAAAAATACAGAGTAAAATAAAAATCTTATTTAACATACAAAAAGATTTTTGCTTATGGAAATCCTACACCGTTGAAAATACTAGGAGAGTTCAGAACAACGTTGGTGTTGGCAGATGGAAGGAAATTAAAAAATGCAAGAGTAGATGTCCTTGATGGTGTCGGAGATGCTTTACTGGGGAAGAAATCAGCGAAACAATTGAGCGTGCTAAAAGTTGGACTTGAGATTAATCTAGTAAGTAATTCAAGTAAAATTACGGAAGAATTTCAAGACGTTTTTAAAGGAATTGGAAAATTAGAAGATTTTAAATTAAAAATTCCAACTAAAAAAGATGCAGAGAAATATGCACAACCATTAAGAAGGGTTCCTTTCGGTCTTAGGAAACCGGTAGAAGAGCTAGTGGATATGCTGACCAAGAATGATTTAATTGAAAACTTTGAACGACCTACCCCATGGGTGTCACCTGCACACATTGTTCCAAAAAAGATGGGGGTTGGAGACTTTGTGTCGATATGCGGTTGGCGAATCAAGCAATTCAGCGGGAAAGGTTTCCAATTCCAACCATTGAAGAAGTTTTGCAGGAACTTAATGGGAGTGTAGTTTTCTCGAAGGTGGATCTTAAATGGGGATATCACCAGATTGAACTTGAAGAAGAATCAAGAGTTATAACAACTTTTTCAACTCATCTCGGACTGCATAGATTTAAGCGGTTGATGTTCAGGATTAATTGTGCTCCAGAAATGTATCACCGTGTCATTTCACAAACTCTGCAATCGTGTAAGGAGGTTTGCAACCATTTAGATGATTTTGTTATGCACGAAAAAACGGAAAAAGAACATGATCAAAATCTTCGCAATCTTCTACAAGAACTTCGACGTAGAGGGTTGACATTAAATGAAGAAAAGTGTTTTTTTAAAAAGATTTTAAATAGAATTTCTGGGTCACCATATTTCAAAAAACGGAACCAAAACAACGGACGAGACAAAGGGAAAGGTCTTAGAATTTCGAGCTCCCCAAAACGCTGAAGAGTGTAGAAGCTTTTTGGGTCTAGTTAATTTTGCAGCTAGATTTATACCCAATTTTGCGACGTTATCGAAGCCGATAAGAAGACTAATCAAAGAGAATGAAATTTTTCACAGGGGATTGGAACAAGCTGAAGCTTTCAAAGTGCTATGCCACCAAATCATCAACAGATGCCGAAAAAAGATTTTTACAAACTGAGAAGGAAGCATTGACGCTTGTTTGAGCATGTGAATAATTTAGAATGTACCTGATTGGGATAGAATTTGATCTGATTTCGGATCATAAGCCGTTGGAAGTAATTTTTGCACTACGATCAAAGCCATGTGCACGCGTTGAACGCTGGGTTCTGCGCTTACAGCCTTTTATATATAGAATAGTTTATGAACAAGGAAAGGCAAATATTGCCGATCCTCTATCACGACTTCTAGATACAACTAAAAAAGACCCGGAAGTAGATAAAGAAGCAGAATATGTGGTGCGTGTTATTGCTGAAACAGCAGTACCCAAAGCAATGAATCTGGAGGAAGTAAGAGTGGCTTCGGAGGAAGACGGAGAAGTAAAAAATCTTAAGAAGAGCTTAGGAAATAATGTATGGGACAAGAGACAACGTCGATATGAACTTATTCAAGAAGGGCCAAGTATCATGGATAGTTTGATTTTGAGAGGAGGGCGTATTGTTCTTCCCAACAGTTTACATAAGAGAGCTTCAGAAGTCGCATATGACGATCATATAGGAGTTGTCGGGAAGAAGCAGAGAGTAAGAACAAAAGTCTCGTTGTTGACTATGGGGAAAGATGTAGAAGATTTGTGTAAAACGTGTCATGGTTGCCAATTAGTTGTGAGAGCTGATCCGCCTGAACCCAAGGTTAGGCAGGAGTTTCCTTCAAAACCTTGGAAGTACGCCAGTGCAGATTTTTTAGGGTCTTTGCCCTCAGGCCATAACATTTTTGTGCTGGTAGATTTTTAGTAGATTTTACGAAATAGAAATAACGAAATCCATTACAGCGGATATACTGGTACCAAGAATAGAGGTAATATTCGCTCGATATGGTCTGCCAGGAACACTGCAAACAGATAGCGGGAGAACGTTCATATATTCAGATTTTAAGGAGTTTCTAGACAAATGTGGAATAGAACATCATAATACTACGTCGTTATGGCCACAAGCTAATGGAGAGGTGGAGAGGCAGAATTCTTCACCCTTAAAAAGATTAAGGATAGCTCAGGCTACTGGACGAACCTGAAAAGAGGAACTAACTAGTTATTTGTTTGCATAAAGAACAACACCACATAGTGTAACAGTAGTTTCGCCAGTTGAATTAATGTTCAATCGCAAAATAAAATCAAAGTTACCAGACGTAATCCTGCCGGAACTTATCATCGTGACGAAGACATACGGGATGTGGATCGCTTCAGGCAGGATGAAGGGAAAAGAGTTTCGGATAAGAAAGGGCACGTGAAGGAAAGTCAGATTGAAGTAGGAGATGAGGCTTTGGTCCAGCAGAAAAACCAACATAAATTGACAACGCCGTTTAATCCTGTTCCGCTAACAGTTTTGGAAAAAAATGGAAATTCAGTCACAGTTCAAAGTGAGGAAGGAGTAAAATATCGAAGAAATACATCCCATGTAAAACGTTATTTGAATCGTGAGCCAGAACAGTCAGAAGAAAACGAAAAGCAGGATCTAGAGGTGAAACCGAAACAGATTGACAGAAACACAGTAGTGCAGCCCAACAAATCGTCAAAAAATTTAAAGGAGAATGAATCTGATTTTCTGCCCAGGATAAGGATGTCGAGAAATATAAAAAACCTGCAAGATTTCAAGACTACGTTTTAAAGTGAATGGGCATACGTTTACTTCTTCGGAGTTTTAAACGTATAGTTTGCAGTTTTTTGTATTTATGCCTAATATCTATTACGTTCAGTTTCTGGAATTAGTTTGAGCTTATCGTATACATTTAACAGAAAAGTAAGTTGATTTGTGATTAAAATTCTTTTATATGAAATGATCAGCAAGACTATTAATGATAGTAATTTTATATTGCGCTTCATGGACTTTAAAAAAATTAGGAAGAGATTGTTGTGTATTGTTGTTGGTAGCAATGAGAATTTTGATTGTTGTATATTTTAGTTGGTAGCAATGTGAATGTAAGAGAGTGGGGGTGGAGATGATATGATGGCTACCGGGCTAATCGGCTATAATAAACGTCTCTTCATTTTTAAAGATTATTTGTGTAATTATTAAACCGAGACGTGACAATCATTAATTTTATTTCTGTAAAAGTATACACGTAAGCACAAGCCCACATAACACACTTCCCGAAAAACCAGGTCTGTCCCAGGTTTAGACCTGCGCTTTTCTCGAAAAAACCTGGGACAGACCTGGTTTTTTCGGGAAGTGTGCTATGTGGGAAGAATGTTAATTGTTTGTAAGTTAATCAAATTGTGCAAAATGTTCATGGTATAATTGTCACATATTACCGAATTCAAGGATACTGTTTTAATGATTTCTAATAAAATGAGAAGAAAATTAAAAATATGGATACACTGCCAAAAAAGAGCGCAACAATATTTCAATAGTATTTTTTGTTTTGCTTTTTAAGTCCTTTCTAAAAGGAAGTGTCTACGTGTACCGAAATTTCGGTACAAATATCTCCGAACTACGACTTTGGCTATTTGTACCGAAATTTCGGTACGAATAGCTGCCAGATACTATTTTGGGTATTTGTACCGAAATTTCGGTACGAATAGCTCGTTTTATTTCAGTGAATAATAAAAATTTACAAAAAAGATTCAAATAGAAGTTGTAGATCTCCTGGAAATACACGTTTTATGTAATATACAGTTTTTCTGAAAAACCAAAATTTTACATGACATCCCTACCCCTTTTCAAAGTCTTATGGGTGGGGGGCGAGGGGAGGCACCCCTGTGACTGGTTACAGAAATAATGTTGGCCAAATCCCTACACCCCTTTCCAACGTCTTGTGGGGGGCGGGAAGGCACCCCTGTGATTGGTTACAGAAATAATGTTGGTCAGACCCCTACCCCTTTCCAACGTCTTATGGGGGGGAGGCACCCCTGTGACTGGTCACAAAAACATTGTAGGTCAAATCCATACCCCTTTCCAACACCTCGTGGGGGGGGGGGGGGGTGAAGAGCCCCTTTGACTGGTCCCAGAAATAATCTAGGGAATAGCGGGAAGATAACCCTGTGATTCAACGCGGGCGTAACCAGCCTTTCAGGAATTTTGTATATAATTTAAGTCATACCGCTATACATTGTACAGTATTTCCGAGATATTGGCTGTCTCCTTCCCATTAATCCCCGATTTTGAAAGTTTCGCTTCTCCTGTCCATTCTACGCACACGAATTCACCTTCCAGAAATTTTTCATACAATTTACGTTACAGCGCTACACTTTGTGCTGTATTTCTGTGATTTTTTGTATTTGTCATTGTTTTTCTCGAAAACTATCAGTCGTAGAGTAAAAATAGATTTGACATAAAATGTGTATTTTAAAGGATCTACAACGTTTATTCTCAGCTTTTTTGTAAATTTTTATTATTTACTGAAATAAATGGAAAAAATGTGACATATTTATAGTTTTTTGCCGTTCTGACCTTGAAAATAAAATTTGCATCTATTTTCACTATCATTTCATAATCAGCGGGTCAAAATACATGGGTATACGGAGTTTTAAGTTAATCGGAGGTATCCGCTTTTCGGAAGTTTATCCCCAAAATTACGGTACAAAATAATAGCCAAAGTAGTATCTGGGAGCTATTCGTACTGAAATTTCAGTACAAATAGCCAAAGAGGTATTACGGAGCTATTCTTACCGAAATTTCGGTACCCGTAGACACGGCGTTTCTAAAAATTGTTTTTATAATTTCAAAATTTGATGTTCCACTCTGTGACGCCTGATGACTCTGTGGCTATTTTTTATAGGTTACGTTTTCTTCTCGTTCAGACTGTCAAAGACGAGAGAAAGGACTATTTATTTACTTTAATATTAACTTTAAATAAAAAACGGAAAGTTTTTAAATTAAGTACAAAATTTGTCCTAAATCTAATTTAGTTAATTCTTTGCAAAATAAATATATTTCGAATCTGCTTGTATTAAAACAATGCGGATAAACATAATTTCCATTCTAAAATTTATCTATACTACAAACATGATTCTTGATCTCTCAAATTGGTATTTTTGTTTTATTTCGGGTGTGAAGTAATGCAAAAATACTTCAGTTGGTTTGTTAAAGTTCTATTTCAAAGAATGAATCTCGACGAATCACTGAGGAACAATGATCACATTTAAAGTGAGATGCCTCCATACCACCTTTATTTATATTTGGGAGGATAACTGTCAATAATATATATTTCGTACATCAAGTATAATTGGTTTTCATATAAAACGAGAAACGAAAGTTTTTAATTTCTCAGTAGTATTTATTGTTCTTCCTTTTTCTCTGATGGTTTATTCCTGGCTAGGTTCAAATTTTCATAATTATATAACTGCATAAATCAATATACCAGTGCAACTTTTACGAAGAACTGTTTGCTATAATTTGACTTTTTGGATAAATTTCCAAAAAACGCATACCTCCGATTAATTTGAAATCATGTACATATATCCATGTATTTTGGGGGACATATCATCTCACATGCGGCGAGTCTCTCTGCGGCATCTCTATCTAGCAGCTTCACTCCCACGCGACATTTTTCATAGTAAAATTGACATTTTGGCGGCATCTCTCACCGCACCCCTGTGACTGGCCAAAGAAATAATGTTGATCAAACCCCTACCCCTTTTCCAACGTTTCGGGGGGCGGGAAGGCACCCCTGTGACTAGCCACAGAAATAATATTGGTTCCCTTTCCACTGGTGAGAGATGCCTCTAGGTAGAGATGCCGCAGGTGTGACTTGCCGCAGAGAGACTTGCCGCATGTGAGATGATATGGACCCGTATTTTGGCGCGCTTATTACGAAAATGATAGTGAAAATACCCGAAAATTTGATTGTCATGGTGAAAACCATGGAAACCCCCGAAAAGCCATGGTTTTTCGAATTTATCTCGGTAAATAAAATAATTTTGGAAAATTTTGTAGAGAAAAATTGTAGATCCAATAAAAAAATACATTTTTTATTGGCTGTGTATAGATGTCCGGTGCCGGGCGCTAGGTTGGTATCCGGTAGATTTCTCTGATTGGTTACACGGCATGGGGGGGGGGGGCGGTCTGTCGGACAGCATCATCATGTACGGTATTCTACTTAGTACATTTCTTATTTTCTTGAGACTTACATGTTATATTGTCGCGAGTGTAGGCAGTATGATCTGCATATCCTGTTACAACCGTTGGGTACGTATTCTTAGACTATATAATTATCATAATGTAACATTTGATATATATATATATATATATATATATATATATATATATATATATGTCGTCCTTGGGTCGCTCCGTGTCCTCAGAGTGCATGAGACTTTTGCCGGATCATCGTATTGAGTTCGTCGCAGACTGTAACCACCTATCTCACGGTCGTGATACACCCGCACCCGGCAAAATCCTGCGGTTGTCCTTATGACAAACTTTTAACTATATATAAGGGTGTTTTTTTCAACTTGAGACATCGAAATATCTCAAAAAATACACATCCTATAAAAAAAATATACGTAATAAAAACTTTTTATTTTCGTAGTGTCTCGTCGTCCCGAAATTCGGGATGGGTAGTGAAGTATTTTTCATAAGCTTGGCTAGTCGTCCCGAATTTTCCGGACGACTAGTCCATCCCCTTTTCCAACTCCCCCAATTTTTCGGGAAGACTAGCCACAACAGCCTTTTATTTTCGAGGCGGAAAAGCGACTTTGAACAAATTTACCCCACCCCACCCCTCAGGAGGCAGGAGTGGGGATAACTTTGTAATTTTAAATGGGAAACCCAATTTTTTATCACATATCCAGATTCTCCTTTATGAAATACCTAAGTTTTATTCGAAACATTTTTTTCGATTCGCGATTTTTTTATTTTTTATTTTTCGATTCCCCACCCCCCTCCGGGTGGGGGGGGGGATTTTTCAAAGTCGCTTTCCCCCCTCGAAAATAAAAAGTTTTTATTGCTGATATTTTTTTCATATGATGCGTATTTTTTGAGATATTTCGATGTCTCAAGTTAAAAAAAAGACCCTATGTAAATTCAATTGAATTTTGATATACATATTTTGATGTTGAAAATTCTTTTTTTTTTACTGAAATCTTTTTTGGATGAGAATTTAACTATTTTTTTTGAAATTTTTGTTTTTAATTAAAAAATGCATCTATTTTAGTAGAAATTTCATCTTTCTTATATAAAAATGCAACTGTTTGATTAAAAATTAATCTCCTTTGCTTGAGGATTCAACTATTTTGTTTGCAAATCTTGGTTGAACTACTTTGTTCAAACATGTTTTTCTTTTTTTTTTGTTGAAGATGCATATTTTTGTTGAAAATTCATCTCTTTGGTTGCAAGTTTAACTATTTTGTTGAAAACTGATTCTTTTTAATGGAAAATTCAACTACGTGGGTAAACGTTAAACTACTAAAATTGTTTCTTTAAATACAGGTTCATCTCCTTGCTTGAAAATTTATCTACTTTGTTGAAAATTAATTTTTTTTTTGCTGAAAATTCATATTTTCAGGTTAAAAATTCAATTATTGTACAGAAAATTCGTCTTTTGGAAAATTCTTTGTTTGAAATTGTGATGCTAAACTTGTTAAATGCTAGAATTCTCTTTACTGAATAAACTTTAATTTGAAGTACTTTCTTAAAAACTACAGTCAAATCTGGATTTAGTGTCGATTTTGGGGCTGACGGTGACCATAAATCCAGAGTCTCGGAACAGTTTTGTCTCTTTGAATGATAAAGCAAATGTACAAGAAAAGATAAAATCGGAAACACCAAATAACTAATTTTTAATAAATAATTACATATTCAAGTGTGTAAAAAAAGTTACGCTTATATTTTCCCAAATTATGTACTACACTTTGAGGTTATTCTTTGTGCACGTCTCAAGAAAATAAGAAATATACTATGTCGGATGCCGCATACTGCACTGTAAAAAAATTTTCTTGTAACTTTACCACTGCGTTTTTGTAATTATACCAAAACTTGTAAAATTACTTCCTTCATAGTAGTGAACTTACTAATTTGAAAAGAAAAAACATCACTTTCAATATAGTAGTTTCACGGGATTTTATGAATTTACCTCTTTAAAAGTAGGAAATAATTGGACTGCCAGAGAGTCCAATTATTTCCTACTTTTAAAGAGGTAAATTCATAAAATCTTGTAAAACTACTGCATTGAAAGTTAGGTTTTTTCTTTTCAAATTAGTAAGTTCACTACTATGAAGGAAGTAATTTTACAAGTTTTGGTATAGTTACAAAAACGTAGTGGCAAAGTTACAAGAATTTTTTTTACAGTATGCCGATGCTGCTGTCCGGTAGACCCCGCCCACTGCCTTGTAACCAATCAGAGCAATCTACCGGATACCAACCTAGCGCCCGGCACTGTACATCTATACACAGCAAAGATATTATTTTGTATACAGCCTTTTTTATTCTGCACACTTTTCCTCCCAGGTCAATCGTTTCTGAGAAAATCGCTATTGAAATTTAGTGAGTACAACAGGCTTGAGTCGTTTTCGGGTGCACTTCCGAAAAGCAAGTACCTCCGATTAATTTGAAACTCTGTATACCTATGTATTTTGATGCGCTGATCACGAATACAATAGTGGAAATACCCGCAAACTTGATTTTCATGGTGAAAACCATGGAAAACCCTTAAAAGTCATGGTTTTTGAATTTATCTCGGTATCTACAAAAAATGTAAGAAAAGTTTTCAAGCAAAAGTTGTAGATCGAATCAAAATATATATTTTTTATACCACAGACTTTTCCTTTTAGATTGATAGTTTCTGAGAAAATCGCTATTAAAATTTAGTAGGTGCAACATCAGGCTTGAGTCGTTGGAAAGGGGTAGGGGTGCGACCAATATTATTTCTGTGACAAGACACTGGGGTGCCTTGCTACCCCCACTAGATGTTGGAAATGGGTAAGGGTTTGACCAATATTATTTCTGTGACCAGTCACAGAAGGGCCGATCACTTACTGGTTTTCCATGGCTTTCACCATGAAAATCAAATTTGCGGGGGTTTTCACTATAATTTTCGTAATCAATGCGTCAAAATACATGAATATACGACGTTTCAAATTAATCGGAGGTATGCAATTCTCGGAAGTGCACTCGATTTATTTAAATTATTATAACGTATAACAAATTTTTATGAGTTTCACAGTTTTTTTGGTGTCATGTATTTTGCACAATGAAGATTAGATTAATTAATTTGAGAACATATCATTTTTTTCTAGATGCCCGCTAAGCAGATGTCAACCTGGTAAGAACGAAATAAATATACCAGGGGACTTATCAAAAGAGTATCCAGGATGTTGTGATGAACTCATCTGTTCATAATCGACGAAAGATATTAGATATTTACGGATTATTAGATATAATGCATTCAGAATAATCTACTTTTTCAAATATGTAACAGATTTGAATAAAAAAATATTTAAAACATACCTTATTAAATTTTCTTCTGTAGCATAATATAAAGTATTCCATGGAAAGTATTCCAGGGAGTTAAAAGGAATATCTTAAAAATTATTTCATAACATGCGTCATAATTACTAAATGTATGTAACTCTATTGTAATTGACACATTATACATATATATTTCCGAAAAGTTCTGTAACTATTTATGCTTATTTTTAAGGTTCGAAATAAATTTGCATTCTCATAGAGGGATGTTTTCCAGTTACAAAAGAAAAAAATGGACGCTTTCAATATTTTTCAAGCTTATGTTTCTGACTTGCCAATAATATTATCTTCAGAAAATCAGAGAGACTATATCTAAGTAAAAATTCTGCGACTTGGTTCTGACTTGAATTCCCCCAATCAAGACATATTGCAGACGTTGTCTTCCTATGTCTCATTTCTTGAGACGCAGCCAGACATCACCGTTTTGAAGTCGAACTCAAGAGGAAATGAAGTCGAAATCAAATTGAAGCAACATAACGAACAACTTTTAACTTACAGTAGTGTTATATTCTAAATTAAGAAATTCCTTATATGAACAATGTTAACGTTTTTTCAAGCTTTATATATCGCTATTGATAACCAAAAAAAAAAAAATACTTTTGTTTAATCGATCTAGCCCGAAGTCCTATCAGACCTGGGCATTTATTGAAGCTGCAATTCGTGAAAATTCTATGATCTCTTTTACTTTTCGAGATATGGTGAACAGAAAAAAGTTACGCCCACACACACATGCATACATTTGAAAAAAAATACATTTTCGATTTCCTGGGGTCGAGGCCGGGGCGGAATGGGACAGGTTATTTGTTTCATTAAAGTTCTCGCCATCTGTTGTGAAATACCACAATGTAAATTGTTATATAAATTCTGTGAACCTTTATGTTTTAATTTCATAAAGAATTGAATATGGTAAAACAATTAATTACGAATAAAAAATACAAATTGCAAAGTAGTGCTTTTGTCCTGTCTCGCCTCGGGCCTGGGGCGGAACGGAACACGTACGGGGGTGAGACGGGACACTTAAATTATTTATTATTTTTCAGTCAAAAAAGTAATTTTTCATTTAATTATTGTTTATAGCTATCGTCTCCTATAGTATTTTCTCCACTTTGTACTTAGAGTGAGGTCAAAATTAATGCAATTTAAGAAACAATATTCTTTAAACAAATTACTATTGTTCATTCTTTTTCTCTTTGATAATTGCTAGAAATTTTTTGTTGTTGTAATTTACAACTTTGCTTTGGCTTTTCAGTTATGAACAAATAAATGATAAACATTAGAGAGAATCATTTTAGAGACTTGCCACGCTAAAATTCTATAAGTTAAAGCAAATATAGCACGAACTTCAGGCCAATTTTGCACGTCAAAATTTCGTACTTTAATAGAAATGGCTCAATTTGCTATTATACTTAGCTTTTTCTTCTCCGTGTAGCTATCGGAAATTATATACCTAAAATATAATAAACTTTCTTATAGTACGAAAAATTTCAATGATCCTGTAATTGGTAATTAGATAAGATAAATGAAATAGCATTTTTTACTATTAAAACGTAAAATACCGAAATCCAGGGCTAACTGGGACATGCTGGGGAAACCGGACCATTCATAATTTTATATGTTATCATTTCGTTTCTCTTTTTCTACAAAAAAATGGAAAAATTTTTCATTATTTTCTGTAAAATAAATGTTAAATTCTCTCAAAGAGACTGTTTCGTTCAGTTTTATTAGGAAGTTTTGATAAAAATAATATTTATGTATATGTCATTTTCTTTCCATTACATATTTAAATTTCTTGACCCTTCTATACATAATGAATACGATTTGACTTTACATCGCCAAAAAAAAAAAAATTAAGAATGTCGATGCTCATTTTATAAAAATTGCAGAAATCATATCATTAAATCAATATTAAACAGAATTATTAATATCAATAAATATATTTTTTGTACTACGTGTGAAACTAGTTTACAGAAGAGGAAAAATGACTGTAAATTAGAGATATTTCTTTTAATTAATTATATGATATTTATTTGTCATTAAAGTAAACAGTGTAACCAATGCATATATTTGTTTGCCTGAATGTTTCTCAAATTTGACATTTAATGTCATAAAAGCATTAATGTTTAACTATATAATCATTTTTTTTTATTATGGTGCACAAATTGGCCCTCCACAACATTTTGGATAAACTTCTGTGCTAATTTTTTCCAGGTCTTTCTGGCCCAGTTCCTTTCCGGGTGGGCATCTCAATTCCGGGCATCTGAAAATGTTCAAACAATGTTATAGATTATTATTTAAATTTAAAATCACAAGTGGACGAAAGAATTCATTTTATTTCATTAGCCGGAAGTTGTTATCGAAATGATTAAGTTTTCTCACGACCCCAATATAGTGGACCATCTATCTACAATGGGCGACCCCATGCAAAATAAGTATTTAACTGAATAATTATTAAAGAGATCAAGTCAGTAATAATAAACGAAAGAATTATTCAAATAAATCATTAAATAGTTAGTAAAACTGTTGTGCACTGCGAGGCTCACTTTAGATAGGAGGCCCACTAGTGGGATCATTACTCTATTTAAATGGCATTAAAATGGTGTCATCTTAAATTCTTGAAAAAATGAACTTATGTCGGTTGGTTTTTTTATTGTTTATTCACTATTATTCAATTTTTGATTTCAGATCTAAAGAAAAGGGGTACACATTCAATCAATTGAACAATTAAAGAAAAACACAAAAAATGGTTTTTTGCTTTAATAAAAATAATTGTTTTTTCTTCCATCAATGCACCCTTGTATTTTTATTTCATATACAAATTTCACTTCACTTTCTTCCGTGTCGAAGTTTCAACAATTTCACATTCAAGTACAGGGTTAAAAGTTTAATTTAAGAATTTTTCGAAATTTCTAGCTGGTTTGGGCTAACTTAACCCACCTCATACGCCTTAAGATTGAGTTCATTTACAAACTCAGCTGAAAATTTGGAGGGACTGGATGGCCCAGCCCATTCATATTTTTGGAAATATAATAAAAATAAAATAATAATATATATAATTTTTAAAATTAATACAAAGTTTGTTTAAGATTTTTGGAACATAATTTTTTGTCTTGTTTTTTGAATATAGCATTGCCGATTATACTCGTACATTTTACATTCTCAGCACACGAAATGTTTTAACAATTTTCAGCAAAATATTTTCATATAATAAGTATTATTATATTGGCCAACCTCTACCAACAGGACATTATGACCAGATACTTCGCTACTAAATAGGTCATGATAATTTTCTCTCAGACTTAAGATGGTTCCAAATAAATATTGAATTATAATTAGTTATTTAATTATTATAATTAATTATTAATTAATTATTACATTATAATTATAATTCTCTTTTGCTAATATTTTAAAAGGAACCATGAATGGGCTGGGCCATCCAGTCAATTTAAATTTTAGGTTGAGCTTGTCGACTTTAATTCAGGTCGGAAACTCATTAGCTGGCCTGGGTTTGCCCAAACTGCAGCCCGCACAGGACTCTGGTTTCAATTTTTCTTTAAAACCTGATGTCAGAAAAAATTGTCGACTCTTTATGATAAAAAATGAGCCTATGTAAAGTGTAGACCAGTGTGATTAATTGTAGCTCCTTAACTGAACTTTTTAAAACGTTTTCGGAAGAAACTTTTACATTTCTTTTTGTCAAATTCTAAATTTGTTTATGGTTTAGTCATACTTGAGTAACTACTATTTTATCAATCTAAAAAATAAAATAAAAAAAATCTTACCCTTTCTGTATAAAGCTGCCATCGGCTTGGCACTTAACATACACGCACTGACTTTTGAAGCCAGAATAAATGTCTGGGTTAGCAATAACAGGATGCTTCTCGTCACAATCAGCTGTAAATTAAATTAAAATCATAGTTATATTGCAAAATAATTTTTGTGAAGTCTCAACTTCCGGACAGTGTGTACGTTTATTTACGTTTATAACACAATCTACTCTAAATGTACAGACCTGGCAAGTGAAGGGGGAGCTGAAAAAAGGAATGGGGCGTGCCTTAAAAATATTTTAAAAATAAGGCTCACTTGTACTTCGAATAAAATACGAAATTTTCATTTTAGAATGAGACACTGTTTTTATGTAGAAATAGTTCATAAAATAACATTTGGAGTATCATTTATAGCTCTTCTACTCATTAATAACTAAATTAGAAGTATCATATTCCCGTGTATACTACCCACATATTTAAAAATTGATATTAATTATTAATTAATTCATTTATTAATCTATCAAATTTGAATGTAATAACGTACCAAAAGAGGCTAATTGTTGAGACAAATCAACACAGATTAGAAATACCGAGAAGACCACTAAGAACTTCATTTTGTTCAGTTGCTGAATCAAAACTGAAACTCCAGCGCCAAATCAACCGCTAATATACTCATCAAGGTAGGTCATAATTTATGAACGTACTACCCCATCCTGGAAAAAACCAAAGAGTTCTTGTAGTGGGGAATCCCGAAATCTAGACAAAAATATTGTCTCTATAGATTTGGTCCCAAATAATAAATTAAAAAAAATATCATGTAATTGATACTATAAAAACGAAATATTATCTCATTATTTTTTATCGATTTTTTATTACAGCTATCTACAGGAGATTTTAATAAATACTCGATATGAATACACGGTTATAGAAATAAAAAGTAGTAATTCTGGATGTCTAATGAATATTTATACACTTTAGAAGTGAATATCAAAAGGAGAGGTTGATAAAATTATTCTAAACTCGATTAGATATGCATGTCATATCCTAATTAACATATTCATGACATTAACCTTCAGAAGCCACAATGTTGTTATAAAATATAGTTTTAACACAAAAACATCCTTATTCCTTATCTACATCATTGGAAGTTAAACAAAACTTTTAGTGTTTAACGTTGAACAAGGTAAGATAATAATGGATTTTGTTACAGCACTTAATATTAAAATTCATGAAAAACACGTATTTTCTCACCGCGTAACTGAACTACACAGACGATAACAATTCTAATAATCATGAAAAGACATTCATGGGAAACAAATTTAAAAAAATGTTCAAAGAAAATATATATTTATTTTTAATTGATAAGGAAAATGATTTTTTAACTATTAGACATTTTCTTTACAATATATTAATTTTTATAAACTAAGTTATTATATTTTATTAACTTATGGGTATTAAATCTACATGTGAAATTTTTTCATCTTCTGCACCAAAATTCCCAACCTCTGTCTTTCTTCATCATTCACCAGGTTCTACATATTGGTCCACCACAACAGTGAGGATAGATCTTTTCATGATCAACTTTTTTAATGCCAATTTGCCTTCCAGGCAAGCAGCGCAATTCCGGGCATCTGGCACAATATATAAAACAATTTAAAAATATAAGGCTATTAATTTTAAGGAATTTTAATTTGTAATAAAAATAAACAAATCGAAAAAGATCGTTATAAGTTTTAAAAATTTACTTACCCTAATACGGCGTAGTTTCTATGGGACGTACACGTTACTTTAACACAAGTTGTCTCAGGGTCTTCGATCGTATTAATATTTTGGCTGCAACGCTCTGAAATATATTTGAATTCATTGGTAATTAACATAAGAAATTTATATTATTTTCGGAAAAACCGAAATTGGCATTTCAAAATTTAATTTTCCTAATGTATGGAAATTAAAGAGAATTCGAATTTATTATTTATGCTTAAAATAACTTTATAAACTTCTATTGGTAGAGAATTTTTATGTCCAAATTTATACCTATAGAAATTCGAATTTCGATTTTTGGTGATCGGTGTTTTAAGCGAAATAACTTTTTGTTTCAGCCCCCCTCCACAATCTTCTTGTATTGTGCCCCGTAAATGACCCAAAAAATGCAAAGTAACAGTTTTATGTAAAATTCATGCTAAAGACGGTATTTTTTGGAACTTTTTCAACATGAATTACTTTTTTTAATAATTGATAAGTTCCAAAGTATTTTCTAACTAATTCTAAATTGAGTTTTGAATTTGGTAATTATTTAAACAATATTATTTGTTTAAAAATTTTTCTCCTGTTAACCATAACAAGTTTTTTTTTTCTGAAACTATTAACACAATTAACAAATGTTGAGATTAATATATTTTTTAATGATATTTGGCAATTATTTAAATAATTTTCATTTGTTTAAACATTTTTTCCCCTGTATCTCGGAAGTTACTACTCACTAGTATCAGTAACGCAGTTAATAGCTGCTAAGGAGGTATCTATTTGGTGTGAAAGACCGTTTACAATTGTTTAAACAATTCTGATTTGTTTAAACAATGTTTTTAACTTTAAATCCTGAAAAATTATTATTTTATGGAATTAATGATGCAGTTAATGAATGTTAAGAATGATATTTATTGTGAAGGATAGTTTTGAAATGATTTAAACAATTAATAAACATTCCTTCGCGCCTTTTCATAAGAGAGATGGAGAAAATTCTTTTTTTTTTTTAATCTCTTATACCATGTTGCTTATTATTAAATATTTTTCTATTTCAGTACTTATACATACCCTAATTGTTTAGAAATAGTCAATTTTTATAAACTAGAGTTTTCATTATTTTTCCTATAAAAAGAATGCAAGTTTTATTAATTATTTGAATAATTAAAAGCTGTCTTTTACAAACAATATCACTCTTAACATTTATTACCTACGACATTAATTTCAGAAGATAATAATTTTTCACGATTTACAGGATGAAAAATTTCTTTAAGCAAATTAAATTTTTTTAAACAATTGCTGAACGTCCTAAACCAAAAATTATTACTTTTAACATTCGTTAATTATGTAATTTACTCCAGAAAAAACTTTTTACGATTAACAGGAAAAAAGTGGTTTAAATAATTACCAAATATGTTAAGTTAGAAGTATTATTCTTGAAATTCATCAACTGTATCATTTGTTTTGAAAAATAATGACCTTTTACGATTTACATGCGAAAAAAAGATTCCTTATTTATATTATTATATTTTAAATTAATTATTATATTATAAAAATTATTGTTTAAAAAATAAGATAAATATTTTTTTCAAAACTTGTGACTTATCGAATATAAATGATTTTTTTTTTAATTCAAGAAACTATCGTCTGTAGCATGAATTTTACATACAGCTGATATTTTGCATTTTTTGGGGCATTTTCTGGGCACGATACAAGGGGTTGGGGGCGTCAAAATTAAAAGTTATGGGCTGAAAATTATTCCTTAAACATTCTTCAAGAGCTGACCAGACTTTCATTTACAGTAAGTTAATAAAAAGTACTTCTTTTTTCCATTTTCTCGAAAACCGAGCTTTTCCCATTTAAAACTATGTTAATTTAAAAAGCCCGGGCACGGGTTATTGTTGACCGATTTGAAAGAATAGGGAATTTCTTTTTCCATGATACACGGAAACAAGAAAAAAAGAAAAAATTTCCCAACATTTAGAAATTGGTTTGAGATATATATCAATATTTTTGAAATTCCATTCAAGATTAAGCTGATAATATGTAATTATTTATTTTTATAGTGGAAACGGTATTGTAAAGTTGTATTATTTAAGCACCGTTTAGGTAGCTTCAACGGTTTTAAATAATTTTTCATGTCTAATTTACTGGTATTTTTTGCACACATAAATATGTACATATTTACATATGTAATATGTAAAAAAGGTAATGATTTTTTTACTGTAGATAATTTGTCTGATGAAATGTATATACATACCAAATTTGGCAATCCCCTCTGAGAAGTTAATATACAGCAAAAAAAATACAAAAAGGGCAACAAATTTCATTGTGATGCTCGTAGATTGGACGTTAAAAACAAACTAAGTAAATACGTCGGTTTCCCTGTTACAAATATCTGAAGATAGACAAAATAATATTTTTGTAAACACACGAATTGAAAGTCTGACCCTGGATTCTGTTTTTTACCTTTAAAGTATCTCTGTTGACCACGAATTAAATTCTCTGATTTTAATCACATTGAGGCTTCTACGGAATTTGCAGTTCAAAGGTTCATCATTAATGTGTTTCTTTATCATTAGAATTGACGCAGTCTGAAAGTTGTGTATTACTTACGTGATGTTCGACAAAATTATAGTTTTTAGAAGTTCGAAAATTATTTTTTATTATAAGCATTTCAAACATTTTTCTTAAATAATTTTTAGTATATGTATACTTCATTACATAAACACTTTATTTAATAAGATAAATAACTTACAAGGAATGTTTATAAACTAGTTTGTATTAAAAGATGAGTAACTGAAGCAATAGAAATAATTAAAATATTTAAGATGAGAGATCTGTGCCTCCGCGCCATGCCCGCGTCGCCGCCGATTTGTATTCAGTGCGCCGCGTCAGCATTACGCCGTGAAAAAATTTCGGCGGCATCCGTCGGCGGCGCGACTATCTCTTATTAAATTTCATTAATAAATGTTGTTTTTCAACCATCTTCGTATGCACAAACCATAATAGAATTTAAAACGGCCAGTTTTTGCACCCCATGCCAACATTTACGCCACGCCGCGGCGCTAAATCAAGGCACGTTGGCTAAACTCACGTTGGCGCAGACTTTTCTATTGAAATATATGACAAATATTTATTTTCACTTGAATTATTCTTCACATATTGGTCCACCACAGCACTCAGGATATATTTTTTTATGATCCATATCCTTAATATCAATTTGTTGTCCCTGTTTGCATGTATATGTTCCGCATCTATAAAAAATTAATTTTTCATTCTAAAATCTTTATATCAATCAATTTTAACTTTAACATTATTATTTTTATTCAATAAAATTGACTGTTTTCATATTTGCTGTTAAAGTTTTTTTTTTAAGATACATTAGTTGAGAAAAAATACTAAAATTAGTATTTAAAAGAAGTTGTCACTTATTTCTACTGGAATATGTGATGTAAATAAATTTTGAGAATAATTTACCCCAGAACTTCGTAACTATGGGAAGATGTACACGTTACTCGCACGCAGGTTGCTTCTGGGTCTTCTAATGGCCTTGTTCCAACATTACAATTCACTGAAATATTTTTATTACATAGTAACAACATTTTTACATCTTACTTATTATCATATAAATTTTCTAAATGAACAAAAAAAAAGAATAAGTTAATAAAAAATTTAATTTTCAGGTATTAACGATTATAGTAATGACCAGAATAATTATATTGAAAATGAGTCAACAATATGTGACCCACATATCTGTGAAATGAGAAACATCATTTCCGAAATATTTTTTTTTTGCGCTGAAATTGAATCTGGCCTTATTTGTTGTCATCAGCTCTTATCCAATATATATTTGCACCTTGGTTTTTTGAATAAACAGTTTGTGATTTCAGCTCTAACTGTTCTCCAGAAAATTGCAAAAATGTAACCAAAAAAATCGGAAAAATATTCTTCTATATAAATCAATACTAAAATAATTGATATTTTTGAGCTAACTATTGTGTAGGTTTTCTTCTTTTCCTAATGCCGAACAAAACTATAAAATAAATCCATTTTTGATCTACATCATTTTGCACTAAGATTGAAAAAAATGTATACAAAAATTCAGTTGCAAATATATATGGAATAAGAGATGGTGGAAATAACAGTGTATAATAAAAGGGCATCATTGTTAAATGAAAAACGGGTATTATGAAACATCGATTTGGGTGCACATCATGTCACATGTGACAAGTCTCTGCGGCATGTCACATCTGCGGCATGTCTCATCTGCGGCATCTCTACCTAGCGGCATCTCTCACCAGTGGAAAGGGATTCGACCAATATTATTTCTGTGGCCAGTCACAGGGGTGCCTTCCCACCCCCATTAGACGTTGGAAAAGGGGTGGGGTTGGACCAACATTTTTTCTTTGGCCAATCAAAGGGGTGCGATCAGAGATGCCGCAAAAATGTCAATTTCACTGTGAGAAATGTCGCGCGGGAGAGAAGTCGCTAGATAGAGATGCCGCAGTTGTGACATACCGCAGATGAGACATGCCGCAAGTGTGACATGCCGCAGATTTTACATGCCGCAGGTGTGACATGGCCGGCCCAGGTGTGACTTGCCGCAGAGAGACTTGCCGCATGTGACATGGTATGTCCCCTATTTGAATAGGTATTTGTACTTAAAAAAGAGAGATGTATTGTAAAACTTGACTGAATTATTACGCAAAATATTGTCGAAACAAATCTGGAAATACCGATTACCGCAGTTCGTGATAACTTGAATGACCCTTTTTTTATCATTACATTCAGAAAGACTGAATTATAAGCAAAGTATTGTCAACACATCTCTGAAAATACCGAATGCGTAATTCCCGGCCTACATTTGAAAATAATAACTTTAATGAGTTTATTGACCTTTTTTTTAGCATGCCAGGAAGGCGAATCGCCCATCATGCAGTATTAACATTTTCTTAGAGTATACCCTGAAAAATAAATGGTGGTCCGATAGGAATTAGGCGCAAAAAATACTTTCGAAATGATGTGTCTCATTCTAAAGATACAAAGGTCACATTTTGTCGACCAGTGAAATTAAATAGTTTAAAAACTACTTTTTTAAAATTTCGGGCAATTGATACCTTTATACATCGAATCTCTAAACTATTACTCAAGAAGATTTAGAAATAATCCAATTGAAATACTTACCAATATCAGCAACCTGTTCGGCTACGTTACAATATAGAAGAAGGAACGATAATGTAATTAGAAGCTTCATGATAAGCCTGTTACTATCGAGAGACTAATAAACATTATTATTGGATTAAAGATAGTAGAGATTTAAAATTTCAATAAATGCCACGTGATTTGCATTTATGTATTTACGATAGTCCATATAGTTGAATTACTAGTTTAAGTGTTTTTATCTTTTATCTAAAACTGTGCATGACGCTATAGTTCAAGGTTTAAAGCATTATTCATTCACTATATATGATTGTATAATTGAACCACCGCATCGTAGAACGGGATATCGAATATTTTTCGAGGAGCGGGGGGTTTCCCAGCCGTTTGGGTTTGAGCGACGTTCAGGGGCCCCTCCACTCTTTGAAAAATATTGTATATCCTATTTTACGATGTGGCGGTTTAATTATGAATTACTGCATTACAGATGATATCGCTTTTTTTTAAATTCTTTTAATATTTATGAAGAACAAATTCTATTTTCATTCTAGAACTAACTTAAAAAATCTGCCCGCTTCGCGGGCACATTCTCATCGCGCGCTTCGCGCTCGATTAGGTATTCCTCGCGCGCTTCGCGCTCGATTATATGTTTATCTCGCGCTTCGCGCTCGATAATGCATTCACCTCGCGCTGCGCGCTCGGACACATTTGTCGTCTAGGTTTTCACACTTCGTGTGCTCGCTATTGCGCGCTTCGCAGGCTAATACTCTCTTAGTAAACTTCATCGTTATGACCTGCTTTTGGTTTAATTATGTCAGTTTTACATAAAAATAAGAACTAATTTACTTAAGGTTCTATCGACCTTAAGGAACACATTCTCATCACGACACTCGCGCTTCGCGCTCGATATTTGGTATGATCATCATGTGAACCTCGCGCTTCACGCTCGTTTCTGTTCATCGTATAATAGAAACCCAAAAGTTTGAGCGCGCTTGCTGCGCGCAATTTGGTCGTCGCGCTTCGCAACGACCATATGTTCAATGTTCTTCAGATAAAAATGACTAAAGTTGTATTTGTTTTAAAATGAAGAAGGTAATTCCTTTACTTCAGCGTATATTTCCGTATCTTTATAATAAATCCTACAATCACAAAGATTTTTTTCCAACTATCTGAAAAGGGGAGAAAAAAAGTATTTAAGTCGTTTTTGGAACATATATCTTGCTTTTTCATTCATAATCAAACCGACCCCTTGACTACCATGTGATTCCCTATCTACTCCTGACCATATTTCAAAACCTCAATCAAAGTTTCAGTCCATTCCGAGGCTACTTTATTGTTTGTATTATTCATGTTTAGATTGTACACCCAACTACCAGCTTTATGCGCGAAATTTGTTTTGCGAGTCGAAATCATGCCCAAGTTAAGTAGTGATTCGTCGTATAGTGGAGAGTCCAGTTCTTACGTCAGTCCCACTAAAACTTCTGTTACGGGGGGGGGGGGGGGGCGAGGACAAGGAATGGAAACCGAGAGAGTCGCAATTGGTTGATGTTTTATACTGAGAAGGTCACCAGCCTTCAGCAGCGTTGTATTAGATAGGAGTTCATATGTTTCCATCTGCGCATTCTCGGCCCACCTCTAAACGAGGAACCAATAACTCTTTTTTTTTTAAATATATATATATATATATATATATATATATATATTCATTTCGTCTATTTGGAACATAGTTCTTGAAATATAAATGTAATAGTCGAATTTTTTCACAGAAATTATTTTAGTAAACAAAGATCAAAACGCATTCTGAAATAAAAGTCAGATTTTCAGTCAGAATAAATTGTTTGAATTATTATTATATTTTATTGTTTCAATCGTTAGAAATAGTATTGAGAACATAAAAATAATGAAATATTGTGAAAAAACACACCCGAGATGAAAAATAAAGTAAATAAGCAAAGTTTTGATGAGAATGTGCCCGCTTATCGGGCCGATTTTTTCACTGTTAATGTTATTTTTGACGAATAAAACAAAAACTACACATCCTATCAAGAAGTGACTCATGAGAATTGTGTAGATCTTTTTTGAATGCACAATTTTAGTCCAGTCATGATTTGTCGTATTTTGCATAGTTTGACCGCAAAATTGATTTTTTTGATTTTTCATTATTTCTTGTGCAATAAAAATATGAATTTTCGATTTTTCAAGAAAATTCAAAAATTCGTTATGATAATCTTGTAGGACGTGCGAAAAGAAACACTTTTCCTATTTTGCCTTTTTTTCGTATCGTGCGTTGTTTGGCCGAAAATGTTACTTTTCGCTTTTTGGGGGGGATTTTGAAAATGCTGTAACTCGGACAATTTTCTTTTTATCAAAAAACGTCGTAAGGATAAATTGTTTAGATTTTCGAGTAATATAAGCGCCCGTACATATAATTTTGAAATATGGAAAAAAGTGGTCTAAAAATTTTTGAAAATGCTCTAACTTTTTGAATTTTCATCCAAAATGGCTGGTTAACGAACTGGATTCCTCTTTTTCTCCCCTGAAACTGTGTGCCAAAGCACAATCTAATCCGATTAGTCTTTCAAAAGTTATCCGATATACAGACGACGACGACAACGACAACGACAGACAGACATAAACCGACGTAAAAACCATTTTTTCTGACTCAGGGGGCCTCAAAACGTCGACATTTGATGGAATCCGCGAAAGTCATTTTTCACATAAAACCAATACTTTCTCATTATGATGAGAATGTAATAAAAGTTAGATTTTCAGTCAGAATAAATTGTTTGAATTATTATTATATTTTATTGTTTCAATCGTTAGAAATAGTATTGAGAACATAAAAACAATGAAATATTGTGAAAAAACACACCCGAGATGAAAAATAAAGTAAATAAGCAAAGTTTTGATGAGAATGTGCCCGCTTATCGGGCCGATTTTTTCACTGTTAATGTTATTTTTTACGAATAAAACAAAAACTACACATCCTATCAAAAAGTGAACCAGGAGAAATTTGTAGATCTTTTTTGAATGCACAATTTTAGTTCCGTCACGATTTGTCGTATCTTGCATAGTTTGACCGTAAAATTGATTTTTTTGATTTTTCATTATTTCTTGTGCAATAAAAATATGAATTTTCGATTTTTCAAGAAAATTCAAAAAGTCGTCATGATAATCTTGTAGGACGTGCGAAAAGAAACACTTTTCCTATCTTGACTTTTTTTCGTATCGTGCGTTGTTTGGCCGAAAATGTTACTTTTCGTTTTTTGGGGCGGATTTTGAAAATGCTGTAACTCAGACAATTTTCTTTTTATCAAAAAACGTCGTAAGGATAAATTGTTTAGACTTTCGAGTACTATAAGCGCCCGTACATATAATTTTGAAATTTGGAAAAAAGTGGTCTAAAAATTTTTGAAAATGCTCTAACTTTTTGAATTTTCATCCAAAATGGCTGGTTAACGAACTCGATTCCTCTTTTTGCCCCCTGAAACTGTGTGCCAAAGCACAATCTAATCCAAATAGTCTTTCAAAAGTTATCCGATATACAGACGACGACGACAACGACAACGACAGACAGACAGACACCGACGTAAAAACCATTTTTTCTGACTCAGGGGGCCTCAAAACGTCGACATTTGATGGAATCCGCGAAAGTCATTTTTCACATAAAACCAATACTTTCTCATTATGATGAGAATGTAAAAAAGTGAAGTACTCGAGTGTCATATTTTTTAATTTATTTGTGAATGCCACAATGAATTCATTGGATTCATAACTAAATTCAATGAATAGAAAAAAGATCGAGTCCAAATGTCTGAACAGTTCGTATGTTTATGTGAGTCTACACGTACGGACCTGGCAGGAGGAAGGGGGTCCTGGAAAGTGGTAGGGGACATGGATTGTGTGCAGACGTATAGACACCACTAAAAATATAACAAGTTTATAGAATCAGATTCTGAATAAAAATTACAGTTTTCAAGACTGAAGAGAGATTTATATTCGATTTAGATGATGTTAAAGAACAAATTTTTATAAGATATTGTAAAATATTGTGTACCTTTTATTTCCTTAATCAACCTGAAAGTATTATATTAGTTTTACAAATTGGTTCACCACAACAATCAGGGAATTCTTTGGAAATGTCAGGTTCTTTATAACCAGTTTGTGTTCCTGGAGAACATTCCACTTCTGGACAACTGAAAAAGATTTTCCTGGCTTAGAAGGTTGAATTTATATTTTTTTACCTCTTTTGTAGCGATTCTTTAATACTTCAATGAATACAAGAATATTAAAATGGTAATTCATATGATCCATGAGATCTTGAACTTTTCAACGATTAATACATTTTTTAAGCTACATTATAATCAATGTGAAATAAAAAAATATACAAATAGAAAAAATGACTACTACAGGTAAAATATCAGATATACCCGCACTTATTAGTCTAGTCAAGAGTATATAGTTCATTGCATCTAAAAGAGTCCAGATATTTGGCAAATGTATTCACTAGGCTAATGGGAGTGACTTCTTTGGGAAGCATGTAAAATTAAATAAAAATTGATAAATTCATAATTTGTTCAATATCAGAAAATAATTATATAAAATAAAGAATAATGTCAATATCAGTCACTTACTCATTTTTAAAACGAAGACTACCGTATTTATTGGAGGAGCATTGAATTTCGTAACAACCATTTATTGCTTTAGGGTCAGATTCATGATTTTCTGGACATTTGACTGCAAGCAGAATTTTCATATTCACAATTAATTCCATGAAAGTGTTGATTATATGAAACAAAATGATTGTCTAAATAAAAAAAGCAAATCAAATAAACGTAATTTTTGTACGCTTTCACAAAACTTTAACTTAAACAAAAAATTTATGTAACTTTGAATTTTATGTTATTTTTAGGCACTGTATACCATTAAACCATTTCCCTTTCAGGGTAGGCGTGACACTACCCGATTTGGGTAGTGTTTCTAGGTGGATAGTTTCTTGTAGTAAATAACTACTACAAGTCTGGGCTCACCACACCCACGATGTGCCAACAGCATGCAGTAAAATCGAAATATAATGAAAAAATTTCCAAATTGTTGCACTTATAGGAATTCTTTTTTCTTTAATTCAGAAATTTTGAATTTGAAATTTCAAGTCGGAACAGAAGATTTTATCCAATTGAGTTTGTTTTGAAATTTATTTTTGGCCAAAATTCTACTTTTTTCTCTATCCTAGTGTATAAAACTTACCATATTTTGCTTTTTGTTCAGAAAAACTGATGTAAAATATGAGGACGAAGAGTACTACTATAAGCTTCATTTCTCGACGAGAGATAGATTGAAACTAAACCAATTAAAATAAAAATAATTTCATTTATCTCCTCTTCTTACAGATATCGGAATATACGTAAAATGTTATTTTTTCTTGACCTCTCCAGATCTTGTTACAGAAACCGTTCTATTACATGAAAAAATTTCAAATATGTATTTATTATTTTCAATATTTTTTGAGAGAATTTTCGAGTTCTTTGTGATATTTTAAATGATTTTAACGAATTTTCAAATTAATACAGT
>CAKNYM010049715.1:10033-49097 GCA_932195095.1 Andricus curvator
GAGAGGAGAGAGGAGAGAGGAGAGAGGAGAGAGGAGAGAGGAGAGAGGAATGGTATATAAGGTGGCTTCTAGGGGTAGACTGGAGGATGCCTGGAGATGTGGCAAGAGACAGAGAAAAGAAACTAATAGATAGATGGGAGAGGATAGGGAATTCGAGATAAAATAAATGGAAAAAGTGATACAAGCTACATGGAGTCTGGAAAATAAAATAAAAGAATCATTGTATTTGGAGGAGGATGGGAAGAGAAAATGCAGAGTATGCGAATGGGTAGAGGAGACGTGAGAGCATGTATCGATTGTATGAGAGGAAAGGAGGAGAGTGGAGGATAGCAAAAGAATGTTAAGAATATTTTAGGGGGAGGGATTGAGCGAAGAATAAATGAAGGAGGTATTAAAAGTTAGAGGAGTTAAAGAAGAATGAGGGAGTGTGGGGGCGAGAGAATGGAAAGCATGAGTTGGAACGACAGTTGGAGAAAGGGAAACGGAAGTCACATAGAAGCATGAGATTAGCTGGAATTTTCAAGTAAGATTAAGTAATATTAAGTAAAATAATATGCGACTGCGCAAGAGGTAAGGAAATGTAGGTTATGTAAACCCTGAGGGGAAACATTATAAATAAATAAGAAATAAAGAGTGAGTTGATGGTACTAGACGGTACTAGCATATATGTGAAAGTAGAGATAGAGAAAGTGAGAACTATAGCAAAGGAAGGGGAGAGAGGAGAGCAAATGGTACTGTTGGAATTGAAGAAAAGGAAAAATAGGAGGAGAGTGATGACAAAGAAAAGGGCGTTATGTGAAACCTCGAAGAGAATAAAGGATTTGACATGGGAAGAAAGGAATCAGCATAAGTTACGGAAAATATCGGAAGAAGAAAGGAAGATGGGAATAAGAACAAGGGTTGAGTATGGAAAAATATAGATAGAAGGTATATGGTAGAATTGAGACTAAGAAAGGGGAGAATTGGTAAAATAAGAAAGAGTAGAAAACAAAAAGAGGGAAGAAATGAAAAAGGGAAGAATGGAGAATATGCTACTCGAATGTAGCAAGCTTGGGAAGCAAGGATAGGGAATTCATGAGGAAGCTGGAAGAATGGGAGGTGGTAGGAATGATTGAGATGTGCCCAGATAAAAAGAAATGGGGAAGAGTAAGAGGAAGCTTACCAAGAGGGTACATATGGCTTGTTCAAGATGTGAAGAGAAAGAATAAAAAAGGGAGAGCAATGGGAGAAATGGTATTGGGAATAAGGAAGGAATGTATGACAGGAAGGTATAGGGATAAGGTAAAAGAACAATAAGGATTAATAGTAGACGCGGTAAAGATGGGAGGGGAGAGGTAGGAGATAGTAGATGTGTATGTAAACGGGGATATGTGGGAGAAATCAGAGGAGATAAGGAAAGTGATGTAAGAAAGTAAAGAAGGAATCAAGCTCATGACAGAAGGAGCTTTTAATTGTTTGTTTTACCACAAACGGTAATATATATGGAGATGAAAATGGATAATAAGGCTCAGGGGGAGACAAGGGAACGATAATTCATCATGTTATAGTGGATGGGGAAGTAAGAGAGAAGGTCAAAAAAATAGGCGCAGGGGATTATATAGATTCGGATCACTTCCCCGTAATAGTGACATTAGAGGGAGAAAACACAAATAACAATACGGATAAATAAGACGTCAAAGTAAAAAGAACAGGAAGAGGGGATTAGTCAATTGAAGAAAAGGAACAATCTAAGGAAAAGGTCAATAAAATCAAAATGCGAGAGTAAAAGAGGGGGTGAAAGTGGATGATATAAGGAATATAAAGAGTAGAAGAAGGAAATTAGGAAGGAACTAAGGAAAATGGAGAAAAGTGAAAAGGAGCAGAGAAGAAAATACGAGAAAAAAAGGAGTATACTGAGATGTGTGATGAAAGAAAGGAGGAAAACGAAAGGTTTGAAAAAGAGACGGAGAAGGCCAGGAGGGAAGAAAAGGTTTGGAGGCTAGTCAGTAGAGAGAGAAGTGGAAGGAAAAGAGTGAACTAGGATGTTCAGATGTTATGATCGAAGAAATATATTATAAATTTGCTAGGATCGATAGAGAAGAAAGTTAGTCAAGCAGAAAAAAAAGAAAGGAAAAGCGACGAGAAAGAGGGCATAACAAGGGATGAAATAATCAAGGTGTTGAGAATAATGAAAGATGGGAAGGCACCTGGTATAGATGAGTTTCCGAATAAAGTCTAGAAATATAGGGGAAAAGAACTGAAGGAATGGGCATGGATAATTTGCAGAACAGTATAGAGAGGAGAGGGGTGGCCAGACTAATGGAAAGAAGGCGCAGACCGGTAGTGAACAAACGCAAAGGGGAGGAGTTTAAAGATTATAGTTTAATCGGAAAGGTTGACGAAAGAAGTTTTGGAAAAAAAGATAGAGCCACCGAATCAGAGATGGTTTGGGAAAGGAACGGGGGTGATGGACATATATTCTGAATTATTTGGTGAATAAAAAGATCGAGATAAGATCGAAAAAGTTATAGTGAAAAAGATAATAAAAGAGGGTTTAACAAAGAGAGTATCAGACATTTTTAGAGATACTAAAAGCAGAGTAAAGTTAGCAGAGAAAGTAGAAAATTTCTGGATAGTGAGAGGAGTAAGACAAGGTTGTCCTCTAACCACCCTTTTTAATATATCAATCTCAGACTTGCAAGAAGAAAAGGATGCAGAGGAGTTAGGATGGGAAAGGATAAATGGCACCGGACGATAAAGTGGTGATGGCAGATGATGAAAAAGGGATAGCGAGCATAATTAGAGGATGGGAGAAATACTTAGATGGAGAAAACTTGAATCTAAATAAAGTGGAAGACGGAAGGGAGTAAAGTTAGAAGAAGTAACGGAGTTTTTTAATATTTGGGACATACCTTGCAAATGGAGATCATACAGCTCATATTAGAAGAGGGTTAAAAAAGGTGGCAGAGGTAATGGAAGAGACACGGGGAATAGGAAAAAGAAGGTTGAAAAAAGATTCGAGAAGGAGAAACTGATTGTTTGATACTCTAATGTGGCTGGTATTAGGTTATGGAAAAAAGAGATGGAAAAAAAGATGGAGATGGAAGGAAAGGGAAGATATTAAGAGATTAAACGAAGTATAAGGTGGATGGAGGGAAAGGGAGGTTTAACAAAAATAGGTTCTAAAGAGATAGAAGAAAGGAGAGTTGGGACGACAGAATAAAGAGATGGAAAGAAGGAAAAAGGGAGTTGTTTATAGGGATGGAGATATAGGAGAGATGGCGAAAAGAGACAAGGAAAGGCAATTAATAGAAAAGTGTGGCATGCTTGAGAAACCACAATATAATTAATGGTATAAAATGACTAAAAAGGGAGTACAAAAGTATTTAGAAAAGTGGTGGGCAGAAAGAGGATGTACATGGAAGGGATATATTGGTAATAGAAAGAGAACAGATAGTGCAGAATCTGTTATTAAGAAGAGGAAACATGGGATGCATGGGAAGCATTTAGGAGACTAGAAGAGGAATTCAAGACAAAGAAGCTTACAAGAGAGTAAGGTAAAGATTTTAGGGGAGGAGGTCTTGCGAACCATAATGAGATAGATTATTCATAAAGAAGACATTATTTTCCCTCTCTAAAATAAGTTTGAGCCCTCGAAATCATTTTGCGACGCTCAATAAAAAATGAAATTTTTTAAGATTCAGTTAATTGTTATTAAAAATATGTTTCTTTTGTTTTATGTACGTCAAATAAGCTAATAATTTCCTAAGATCTCGAAAAAAATTTCTTAGACGCTGTTAGACGTTTCGTTTCTTTAAAAATTGTGAATGAAGTAATTTATGACTGTTTTAAAAATTGTAAAATGTAAAAATATTTTTTTTCACGTGTATAAAAGCCTCATATATGAATTTGTTCATAAAATAAACAAATATTATTGCATAGCGAAATTATTTTCAGAAAACATCATTGGCAATATAAGTTTAGCAAGTTCAGAAGAAAAACCGATTTCTTTTCGCTTATAAACGCCTAAAATGTGCATTTGTTTACATAATTTGTTTATAAAATGAACATATAATAATGGCTTTTGAATTTTTTTCAGAAAAAATCATTGGTAATATAATTACAACAAGAATAAAAAAATGATTTGTTTCCACATTGACGAAAAATATTTCGTAGTTTCGATTATTAGTTAATACAATTTGTTCATAACAATTAAATTTACAAGTTAACAATTTTTTTCTTTCTTATACCTCTGTGCATTATATCCAAGTGACGAAACGTATACGAAAAATTTCGTTTAGGAGATAAGAAATGAAATTAAAAAAATCTATATATTTTTCGCTTTTTGCAACTCCTTAATCCATAAATATTCTACATTTTCTGAATTATTTGAATTATAGTGAGTTCCTGAAATTCTTTGAATTTTCTGGATTCCATCAATTACCTTAATGCTCTGAAATTCCTCAAATTCACTGAATTCCCTGAAATTCCTTGAATTCTCTGAATTTCCTTAATTGCTTGAATTTCCTGAATTCAGAATCTTGAAAGCATTCAGGAAATTTCTCAAATTTTCTACCTTTAATAAAATATTATAAATTCATTCGAATTCTTAAAATCTTTTTATTCATCTGAATCCCTTAAAATTTCTCAAATTTTCTGCAATCCTTCAATTCTTCTGAATTCTTTGTATTATTTTAAAGTCCTCGGAATCCAAGAAATTTGGCAAAATTCCGGAAATTCCACGAATTCCGAGAATAACACTAATTCAAAGAATTCGGATAATAATAAGAATTTTGTGAGTTAACGCAATTCAGATGATTTCAAAATATTGCAAAGAATTTAGGGAATTTACACGAATTCAAGGAATTCATGTGATTCAGAGAATTTCAAGGAAGTTAAAAGAATTCAAAAGGGTTTGAAGAAGTTTAAAGACATTCAAAGCATTTGAAAGAATGAAAAAGAAAACATTGGATTTGAAGAATGAAAATGAATTCAAAGGAATAAAATATCTAAAATTACTAATTCAATACTGACACATCGTCAGCCCAATTTCACAGTACATTTCACTCAATCCAATACAAAATAAATTGTTGGTAAAATAAACAAGAGAAATAAATCAGTTGTACTTTATAAACCCTTTATGATCCACTTTAGTTGTTATCCTATGGGCCAAAAATGTACAAATTCCGTTGAAAAATGTCCATTTTTTAATAACAAATGAGTTTTTGGTAAAACTAATAATTATTTACTGATCATACAATAATTGTCCTATGCTAATCACTATGTCGCTTATATTGTTTTTTGTTTTACAAATTTTGTATTGTATTTGTATTTATTTTTTAAAATTGTATTTGAGTTTGACATTTTTTAAAATGAAATTAAGGACTTCGAGAAATGTCTTGTACATTGACTTTTCTAAAAAGGTTTGATATTAGCTGACGGTTGCCTAAGGGAGTATCTTTGATTTCTTCTGGGGTCAAAGGTTGAACCACGCCGCTCTCGATGTTTATTTTCACCCGTATATCAAAGATACTTCTTGTTGTATACATTCCACGCAGATGTGTATTACCCACCAATATTGCAACGACGTCCCCAGTGGATGTTGTTAAAACCTTTTGTTCTTTGCTTGGCATGGGCTTAAAGTGCTTATATGTTTTTCCGCGCATTTGAATTTCTTTATCGGCAGGAAAAGTATATTTCCGAATTTCGTAATGTCGGTGGGGATTGATCTGGGGAATAAGCCACATACTTTCCAGTCCAAGAGAAGAATCATGCCTGACAGAAGGATCCCTGGACCTGGCACGAAGAAGAGGCTCGACAGGAGCAGGTGGTCTGGCTGGAGAAGGTGTTCTGGCAGGAGGAGATCTGGACCCGATACGAAGAGAAAGCTCGAGGGAAGGAAGACACCTTTCAGAAGAAGAAGTTCGGGAGCGAGGAACACCAGTTATTGGGTCACTATTAGGAAAGAAGTTGAACTGTGCACTCAACTCTGCAATAAAAAGAAACAGAAGATTATATGTTTCTCTATAGTAGATTTTGTCTGCAAATAAAACATATTCGTATGATAAAAAAATCAGCGATCGAGATGGTGGAGACTTTGTCCCATTTCGTCATTGATGCGGGATCCCCCATATATTTAAATAGTGTTGGAAATCCTTTTTTGTAGGCGCATGGCGTCTTGTTGGATTACGTTGTAGGGTTTGCTTCCCGGTAGAGGAAGTGAGGAAAAACGAGGAGTGGGAAGCAGTAGAAGGGAGGATAACGGTGGCGAAGAACAGTAGAAGTTAGTTGTGCGAAAGTTGGGGTACGGTGATGTGGTATGGAAGTAGGGGAAGTAATGAGAAGTAGAGAGAGAGGTGGAGGGGAAGTATGGGAAGTGTGGGGCGGGTAGGGGTATTGGGGAAGTAAGGGCGTGTAGGGGGTGGTAAGCATGGGAAGTGGGGAAATGAAGGGGAAAGGGCAGTTCGGAAGTGAGAGGAATGAAGCGGAGGGGCCACAGGCGAAAGTAGGAGAATTAGGGGAGGAGAAGATTTAGACGACTTAATTAACGCCTTCATAGGTTACGAAATTCTCTTTTGTAGGTCCGCGATGCCTATGTTGACTAACTTTTTAGTAGGAATTTGGACTTTGTAAATTTTTCTGATCCTCTGATCAAATTACATCCTCTAGTTCTTTATCGGTTCGGACTTCTTCGGCAGCAGTTTTTTCCCCATGTCAGATTATTTCGAAAGGGAAGGGTATTCCTTCATGCGTTTTATTTGAAACTATCAAATGCGTTATCGAGAAATACTACATAACTCTATTGCGCAGCCATAGATGTCATACAATCATACTGCGCATCCATAAACCCAACATGAGTCAACTACGCATCTGGAAGTGTGACATAACTCTAATTATGAATACCATTTGAATTGGTAGCAGATCCGAATACTCGTTTGCATGCAAATTTCCTGATCGGATCTGACATGTGTAAACCCGCCAGGGAAACTTTTTACAGGTCAGTTGAAACCCGAACCGAAACATTTGAGGTCAGGTTGCAGAATACCCGAGCCGAGCTTTTTTCGGCAAATCTTTGGAAGACCCGAACCCAAAGTTTCGTGTTCGGGCATTGGATAAACCCGCCCAAAAAGTTTCGATCCGGGTTTGGCACATCACTGATTTAAATGGTTTGGGAAATCCTTTTTTGTAGGCGCATGTCTGGATGGGAGGGGAAGGTTGTATGGAAGGATGGGGGAGTAGGGATAGCGAGTAGAGGGGAAGAAGTACTGGAATAGAGGGGATGTGAAGGGGGAATTAAGGGGAGGGATGTTAGAGGAAGTAGGGAAAGAAGAGAGGAGAGGAGGGGTAGTAGGTAAGTGTGGGAGGAGGAGATGACGATTTACTTCACGTCCTAATATACTACGAAACCCTTCTTTGTACGCGCGCGGCGCCTAGTTAGACTAATTTTTTATGAGAATTTTGTAACTAGTCAAATTTTCCAACCCTCTGAACAAAGGACATCCTGAAGTTCCGATAAAATTTCCAACTTACACATCCACGTGGACAGAATATCGACGCCTCCATTCCATGTTGATAAGGAGCACTGCCAAATCTATGCGTTTGTACAGATGGTACATGTCTAAATTTCAACGCTCAAGGTTGGTCATGTACTTTCCGGTTTGGAAATTCAGGCGAATTCCGTATCAATAGGGTCACTTTTCGAAATCCCTGTTTTATAACACACACACATTCTGGATTCTCGGGGAATAAATTTATATTAAATTTGTACTCATTTCGGACAAACTCAAAAAAAGTTTAAAAGAAAATAACAAGTGGGATAGACTGCAGATTACATCGCACAAATATTATATTGTTATATTCACCAATAGAATTGAGAATCACCGCCAAGAATAAGACGAGGATCTGAACAATCCTCATATTTTCTAATTAAAAGGAGAATGGATAATTATATTAATGAAGAATTCGAATAACAATGTAACTACTGAATATTCTAATGCTTCATTGGTTATATAATATCTTACAGTTGTTATCTCATAAATTGAAGACGTCATGTTTGTCTTTCTGAGATATTTACATTCCAATGCGAAATTTTCACACAATAAAACTAAGCTAAAGATGATTTTCTCAAGGTAAAATTGATAATAATAATCTCAAAGTGTTCGCAGCAAATACATTCCGCTTTTTATAGTATTTAAAGTTCAGAAGCACATAATTGTGAAAGCAAAGTAATAATGTCTAACTGATAATATATGCAAAAAGACAAATTTTCAAAATAATATATGAAGTCTCAATCAATGATCAGAAGTTTGTATCAGAATGTTTAAGTAAGAACATTCTACCAAAAGAGATAATATTTCATAAGATACAGGTATTTTTAACCCAATAGTTCAATTTTCGACTAAGAGCGATGCATTTTCACCAAGAAAGACACACCTTATATATATAAACATATATATAAGCATAGTTAAAATTTTCGCTATAATAGTTTCATTATTTTTCAGTTACTCATTGATCACGAAGGATCTCAGCTTGAGAACTTCCGAGATGAAATTAAAAACATTGTAAATATTATTCCGGGAAAACTATTGACGAAATTTTCCGTCGTTTTTGTTTTTGGATTGTCAGAGCCAGAAACTCTCAATTAAGGGATCCCATAATATCTCCTCAAAGCGGCATACATCGGACATATGAATATTATATGTTCCGGGGTCTCATGTGCATGTAGATTACAGATTGTACAAATTTCGGGAGAATCAATTACGTTATATTCCCGGTTAATACCAAAACGTAGAAAACTCGAGTTCGAAAGCCTCAGCTGTGGAATCAGTCTGGTAACACACATTGGTAATCCCCACTTTGAGTAACCTGCAGGGCTCTCCCACCCATAGTGGTGGCACTCCCATGTATCGTTTTGAAGACTTGGCTCCAAAATCAGCGCCATCTAGCGGTTCCCCCGGACACTATAAGTCAATGAACCTACAAATCCCTGACAACAATTCATTCCAAACTCTGCTTCCCCAAAATTCTCGTAAATATTAAATTTCGCTTAATTCCGTGTGAATAAACTTTCAAAATTATCAAAATTGATAAATATAGAAAGATTTTTCATACGTGAAATATATATTTAAATACTAGAAGTATGATTTGTTGTAATGCAAAGGATTAATTGGCTTTACATTTGAGATTATGTGTTAGAATAATATTTTTTATTTCTCTCGAAATATGTAAACAACAAAGTAACCTCAACTCATTCAAATGGTACTTTTTTTTTTAATTCAATACTTACCATCAACACATTTCCTTACATCAGCACAAAATAGTACACACAGTACGTATATAACAATATACACAACAAGACTTGCAGAAAATTTTATACAACAAGTTCAACACAACAAATTCAATTTGACACTTCGACTAATGTCCAATTTCGAGATTTCGATATATTTGAAAATATTATGATTGCACATGCGCATTGCATTGTACTGACTCTCAGCGCCACCTAGCGGTTCCCCCAGACACTAAAACATAATGCCTTCAAAACTATACATGGGAGTGCCACCACTATGCTCCCACCTGTCAAGCAGCCGATATAGTGTAACGTAACCCGACTTTCGTATCCTAGTCTCGTCGAGTTTTTTTTAGATGCGAGTCATATGATTCGGTTATACCATCCTAATTATCAAAAAGGTAGCTTGAAGCTACGAACAACAATCTTTCATCATTTACACTATATAAATTTATCCACCACTTTAGTTGAGCCACCCAATTATATTCAATGTCTACGTCGACCGACTGATTGGACAGTTGCAGCATCCTCGAGGAACACTTCTTTGGGAGTCGGTTTTCGTCCATCACTTGCAATTAATGCAATCAAGAAAGTGTGTTTTTCAAGACACTCACTGACACCCCCGCAATACCTGTCTCTGCACGAATGATGTACCCCCGTGTACACCTAGGTGACGCGTACGGCTTTTTGATAAAAGCCGATTGCACCCTCTCTAGGTCACCGAGGTGTCTCAAACTCCAAATAGGGGAACAGTGAAGTATTAGCGCCTGCAGGAGTTTCAGGTGTGTTTCCTATACATTTACCTTCGCTCTACCCAGGATACTGAACACTGCGCCAATAGCATTCAAAGATTTACTGATCATTATATCAACCGTTTTCCTAAAAAGACTGGAGGACGAGAAAGGGAGTTCCAAGTATAAATAATCTTTAGCAAGCTGAAGCTGTTCACCAGCCTAATAGATCTGCTTATAGTTTATTTTGCATCTACCACCTCGCTTAAATTCAAAAATCTTTGTCTTTTGTATATTTACTGTAAGGTCGTTAAGTTTGCAGTACTTTTCCAGGCAGATTAGTTTCCTACGTGCATCTTGTTGAGATTCAAGGAGAATAACTAGGTCATCTGCGTAGAGTAATAATAAAACATCAATTATTCCATTCACATCTAGTCCTTTCATATTATTATACCTGAAAAATTCCTTCATATCTGCTATAAAAAGACAAAGCAAAAGTGGGCTTAGAATCTCGCCCTGAACTATCCAAACTATCCCTACTCTCAAATAATGCTGATCCGTGAAAAAAATCGGCCGTCAGCTGGTTCTGGATACCCACCCTTTCATTAAAAGCACCCGCAATCAACCTCCTTGCTAAGGGAAAATTAGTACAGTATTCATTTTAACTTATCTGTAATGGACTCAAAATAATCGGTAGATCCAGACTGGATTTGGAATAGACAACCGTAAGAATCACATCGACACTTTCATTTTTCAGCCTCACTGTCAGCCATCTCTCACAGGTTTCCATAATCTGGGCCTCAAACACATCCTTGTTTACAAACACAGTTTGACCGCCACTCACAGTTTGACCGCCACTCACACGCCGTCTACTCTTTTCTCTGATAGCATCACTGTAGAAACTCTTATATTTTGCAAGAGATTTTGGGACATGCTTAGGAGCACTGGTGCACCATGTTTTCACTACACATAACACATCAAAATTGATTTCCTCTTCTTGTAAAACACTGATGTTGCCGAACCCTTCCACAATCCAGAAGATTATCCTGCATTCACCAATTTGTTTCAACCTGATGTTTCCTTCATGGCTCTCATTTTTGGCATGCTTGTTTGTATCCACCTCGAGGTTATCCATAATACTGTCACTCGGTAATATGTTGCTATTGTTTTTGTTTTTCCTGATGATAATTCAGATTAAGTACAAAGCTATCAATAGTTCCCTTATCTCCAGAAAAACTTTTTTTATTCTTGCTTTCGGTAATAGATTGTTTTAACCTACGTTTCCGGGAGCTCTCTGCAGGTGTTTGCTGTTCCATTTCGCTGTTGTTTGGGTCCAAGCTTCTTTGGTTCCGCTGAGCGGGCGATGAGGGAATGCTATGCTGTTTTAGATCTTTGGTTGATTGCTCGCTAAGTCGATCGGCCCGCCATTATCTAGGTCTTGCAAAGAGTAAATTTTACCATGTAGCACCAACCTTTAACCTGTTTCTTTGGCTGCGAGGCCTCTTTGCTTTAAATGATGAGCAGATTTGATTAAAGTTCCTCTTTTCTGTTGTGCTTCTTTGCTGATGTCATTGTTCATATGAATATTAGTTCCTTGGCGTGACGAGCGGCATTGAAGAATTTGACGTTTGATAATGAAATCTTCAAGGACAAGCAATACCGGTCTTACTTTATTTTCCGACTTAATTTCTAGTCTTTTTATGAAATCGATGTCATCATTTTTAAACTGTATCTTTAGTTTATATGTTATTAGCTAGATTACTACGCTACGCAAAGATGCTGCAGTTTCTTCAGCCTCCTCCTGTAGACCAAAAATAATCAGATATTTTTTTTAGTGATCCTGTCCATGGTTTGCTGATGCTTTTCCAATTTGCTTCTGAGTAAGCCATTTTGATTTTCAAGTGCTTCTATTTTGCTTACGGTTTCATTGACTCTAACGATAATATTGTCGAATTGCTCCTTAAATACCGTTTTGAATTCATCACTAATTTTCTCCTTAAATTCATTTCTTTTTTCTGTGAGCAGCTTTTCTATTTCCTGGATACTCGCTATCGTCCGTTTTAGCCAGTAATTTGACTTGACAGTTACTATTCAACACTACAGACACTGCGGTTGTAGGAAGAGCGACTGATGATGTTTGGTAGAATGACGAAATCCGCGTAGCCGTTAACGAGAAGAAGTAACCGTGCATGTGGAAGCTAAATATTACTGATCTTGGCCTAGGGGCGAAAGTAACTTTCGCCAAATTTGAGGGTCAGATGGCACCCTGGTAAGGAATTTCCTGTATTGGAACCAAAATCTGAAAGCTTTAAAAAATCGATTTTTCGCCATAAAAACCTCCATAGCGACCTCTAAATATATTATCTTGAATCCGACAGAAATGGGGAATCATTTGCTCGCCAAAAGAGAATTAGACGTCAAGTTTGTCTTTCTGAGATATTTAAATTTGATAAGATTCAGTTTCAAGGAAAAAAATTAAATTACTAAATTAATTAAAACTTGTGTCAGCATTTAGACAATGTTTTAGGTTTTGGGTAAATCCGGTGCTTATACGACGCTTATTTTTCAATCAGAGATAACTTTAGTAGATCACGAATCCCTTGTCAAAATCTAATGATCAGTATTATTATTATTCAAAAGAAAATACTTGCTCTAAAGCCTAAGATTAGGTTAAGTTCACGATAAACGTGTTACTGTTGATAAAGCGAATTTTGAAACTAGGAGCTATGCTTAAAAAATTTGCGTACATTAAAACTGGGAACTAATATTTTCTGCTTCAGTAAATTAGTTTTCAATTTTTCCATAACTTAGAGAATAAAGAAGTTGCCTTCATCCTTTTTTACTTGTGGTATTAGTTTCAGTAAAAATAATTAAATTATTCAAATCTATTATAATTGTAGATTTTTTATTTGAAGCAGGAGTGCAGTTTTAACTTTCTTAGTTTATTATAAAGGGAAATTAGAATTGAAATTTGCATTTCTTTCTTTGAAATTAATAGTTTTATATTTAGAGCAAAGAAAATTTGGCAGATTCCCTAAATTCTCTGAAATCCTCAAATATTCTAAAGTTCCTGAATTGTTTTAATAATAGTAAGTAAGTATACCATTAAGCCATTTCCCTTTCAGAGTAGGCGTGACACTACCCGATTCGGGTAGTGTTTCTAGGTGGATAATTTCTTGTAGTACATTATTAAAAGTGTGGGCTCACCACACCCACGACGGGCCAACAGCACGCAGTATTCTCGAATGGTCACCCATCCAAGTACTAACCGCGCCCAATGCTGCTTAACTTCAGTGATCGGACGAGAACTGGTTTTTTCAGCGTGGTATGGCCGTGAATTCCTAAAATTCTTTAAATATTCTGAATTCCTGAAATTCTTTGAATTCTCTCAATCTCCTGAAATTCTCTGAATTTCCTTAATTGCTTGAATTTCCTGAATTCAGAATCTTTAACGAATTTAGGAAATTTCTTAAATTTTCTACATTTAATAAAATATTAGAATTTCATTTAAATTCTTAAAATCTTTTTATTTGCCTGACATCCCTGAATTCCTTAAAAGTTCTTAAATTTTCTTTAATCCTTATCATCCTAATCATCCACTTTGATTGTTATCCTACAGGCCAAAAATGTAGAAATTCCGTGGAAAAATTTCCATTTTTTAGTAAGAAGTCAGTTTTTGGGGAAAACTCATAATTATTTTCAGCTGAAGTTTTGCACACTTTTTAAAAGTGACAAGGGCATATTTTTTGAAAGCTTGATTATTGCAAAAATAATTGCATGTTTAAAAAAAAGCTATTTTGGCCAGGTTTTAGTTTTTAATAGTAGTTTTTAGTAGATATATCTTGAACCTACATTTTCAACTAAAAATTTTTTCTATCAAATAGGTACTTTGGAACAAACAAAAAACCTGTTTTTGCTACCTTCGACGATTGTTTATACACAACATTGGTCCTAGGATTTATACTTAAAAATGTAGGCCTTTGTTCTAATAATTTTTGAATAAAAATGTCGATTTCCGGTGAAAAACGTTAACATAACCTCAACTTGTGAAAAATTGTCAATCTTCTTTGAAATCTGATCATCTATCTATTTTGTTGGTGATAAAAATTGATTTTTCTAAGCATGTGTCTAGTCCTCCCGAAAAATTCGCGGAGTTCGAAAAGGGGATGGACTAGTCGTCCCGAATTTCGGGACGACGAGACACTTATTTTTTCCAAATGAAAATTCAACTGTTTCATTTTTGATTGTATATTTATCTTTTTGAGTTGCAAAATTAGGTATTTGGTTGAGAATTCTTATATTATGTCAAAACTTGGTCTTTTTTCATATATAATCAGACATTATTAACTGCGAACACTTGTAGATTATTATTATGAAATTAATCTTGAGATAATCATCGTCAGCCCAGTTTTATTGTATGGAAATTTTGTAATGAACTGTAAATATCTCAGAAAGACAAACTTCACGTCTTCAAACCTATGAGATAACAGCAATAGGATATCATATAAATTAATGAAGCATCAGAATATTCTTTAGTTACATTGTTATTCAAGTTCTTCATTAATACATCAATCCGTTTTTCCTTTAATTAGAAAAATGAGGATTATTCAGATCCTTGTCTTATCCTTGGCGGTGATCCTCAATTCTACTGGTAAATATAATAATATAATTCTATATATAATTTTAGGTAGATTTGTTCAACCTATCCCCAAACCAGAATTTGTGCGATGTAATCTGCAGTCTATCCAAATTGTTATTTTCTTCCCAACTTTTTTTCACTCAAATTTCCAAAGCGGATTTCCAAATCGAAAATCCATTCCATATCGCTCCACGTCGTTATTGATCCACCTAACATATCAGGATCTGCATATAAGCATAGGACGAGGATATCTAAGTTGGAAATTAGGTCATTCAAATCTCCTCCCATACTTCTCCCCCCAAATGCCCTTGCTTCGCCTATTTCTCCTCTGTACCCATAATTACCCTCGGCTCATTTTCCATACTACCCCTCCCTCACTTCCTCCAACACTCCTCAACCATTCCTCTACTGCACCTCCCTTCACTTATCCACAATTCCCTACTACCACTCCTCTCCTTTCTAGACCCTTCTTCTCTCCCTTACTAAACAATCCTTCTCCTTGTCTTCTCTCCGCACTTTCCCTTCTGTCTCTAACATCCCTTCCCTTTATTCCCCCATCAAATTCTCTCTTTTCCAATACTTCTCCCTTCCCTACTTCTCCCATTTCAACTTCCACTCTCCTCGCTCCCCCTAACCACCCTTACATCCATACTACCTTCAATTCCCTTACTCTCCATCCACGCACTCTCCCATCTTCTCTTTCCCTCACTTCCCCTCCCTTATCAGGATACCCTCTCATAACTTTCTCTCACTTATCCTATTGGGAAAAGGTACGACGTACAAAAGACTGCTCGAGGTTATGAAGCCCTAAAAAGTCATCCAGGAAGGCGGCAGGCGTCTACAAAAAAGGATTTCCAAGACTAGTTGAATATATTAGGGGCCGTGCATAAATTACGTGAAGTTTTTTTCGGAAATTTTGAACCACGTATTCCCCTTTTTTAAGGTCCGTTAGTTTCAGGGTCGTCCAAAAATCGCGTAAGACGATCTGAGGGAAAGGGAGTTTAGCAAAATCTTACTGTTTCTTATGAACTAATAAAAGTAGTTTCAACCAAAAAAAGACAACCAACAAGATAAATTTTCTAATAAGGAAGACGAATCTACAATAAAATAAATAGAATTTCAACCAAATAGTTGAATTTTTTAACTAAAACATAAATTTTTAGCCGAAAATGGAATCATTGAATTCTCATTGAAAACAATTAATTTGAAGAATGAAAAACAAATTTTATGAAAAAGGTGAATTCTCCATCAAATGGTTCATTTTTAACCGAACTGTTGAAATATAAGCAGAAAAGACGATTTTTCTACAAAACAGCTTAATTTCTACCAAATAGTGAAATAAAAAATCAATGTTTAACCAGAACAGATAACATTTATTGAATGAACATAATTTATATTTTATATGTATGTTCGTTCCATGAGTTCATAAAATTTTAGTAAGTTGTGGGAAGGGGGAGGGGGGGGGAGTTCAGAGCAAATTTCAGGGTATCTTACATAGGGGGACAGAGGGTTAAAAATTTCACAAAAACTTCTTACGTAATCTGTGGATGATCGCTCATTTGATTATTCATTTATTATCATTATTTCGTTAATTTGTGGATATCACATATAATATTAACCTGTCGTGGTCATCGGGGGTCCAAAGGACCCCATACCGATTTTAGAACTACGTATCTTTACGGATACGTATTTTTCCATTAAAACCTTTTCCTCATGCTAAATTCTAATTTAACAAAAGAAAATTAGTGTATCATAAAGAAGAGACCTTAAGACATGCCAAGAAAAAATTTTATGGTGACATATCAGTCATTGGACCCCATGTGACCAAAATGTTATTATTTAGAGGTGTGAGCACAACGGGTTGATACCAATATTACTAGGTACAACTAATATTATCAGATGAATCACAAGTAATACTGTTATAACAACAATATTATTAAGTATTACTAATGCAATTTAAACTGATAACAATGATTTTTTTTTAAATTCCAGCTTTTTGGCGCGCTCACTAGATGCCTCACATTTTAGTGTAAATAATACTTTTGAATTAGAGCTATTTCAAAGAAAATTTTCGCTCCGATCAATTCAGCCAAGAAAAGAATAAATATCTTTTGACATTTTTAGTTTTTTAAATTCTAGAATGATTTATTTTTATGTAAGAAATGGGACGAAGCCTCCACTAATTGATCACTGATTTTTTGATCATACTGATACGTTTTATTTGCACACATCTACTATAGAGAAATATCTCATCTTCTGTTTCTTTTCATTGCAGAGCTGAGTTTACAATTCAACTGTCTACCTAATGGCGCCCCTATTCCTGGTGTTCCTCGTTCCGGATCGTCTTCTTCTCCTGAAAGGTGTCCTCCTCTTGCCGAACCTTCTCTTTGTATAAATTCCAGGTCTCCTCCTGCCAGGACACCTCCTCCTATCGAGCCTCCTCTTCGTGCCAGGTCCAGGTCTCCTTCTGCCAGTCATGATTCTTCTCTTGGACTTGAGCATATGCGGCTCATTCCTCACACCAATCCGCACCGGCAATACGAAATTCGAAAATACACTTTTCCTGCCGATAAAGAAATTCAAATTCACGAAAAAGCACGTAAGAGCTTTAAGCCCATGCCAACCAAAGAACAAGATGTTTTAACAACATCCACTGGCGACGTCGTTGCAATATTGGTGGGTAATACACATCTGCGTGGAATATATACAACAAGATGTCTCTTTGAAGTACGGGTGAAAATAAACATCGACAGCGGCGTGGTTGAACCTTTGACCCCAGAAGAAATCCAAGATACTCCCGTAGGCACCCGTTACCTAATATCAAAGGTATTTAGAAAAGTCAATTTACGAGACATTTCTCCACATCATTAATTTCACTCGAAAAAATGTAGAAGTCAAATACAATATAGTTTGTTTGCACGGTTTTCCAAGAGATGGTTTAATTTATTTCAGTTCCTTGATATTAGGAATTGATTAAGCCTGTTTTTCCCTTTAATTGCATGATCTTATCAGAAATCCTAGATTTCTGCTTGAACCGAGAACAGTCTGGTCAACGTGTGTATCGAAATTTAAAGTCGACGTAATGGTCACGCCCAAATTCTCAATCACAAATCTCTCTCGAGGTTAACACCCTCAATCGTGTACTGATATTCCAAAATAGACTTCTTCTTAGTAAATGTCATAATCTTACATTTTGTTACATTTAAGGTAGCATTGTTCTCATGACAGCAAAGATTGAGATTGTTTATGTTTTCTTGCAACCCATCGCAAGATTCAGTGCTTGAAATGGGTATGTAAAGCTTGACTTCATAAAAATACAACAGATGGTAACATATGAAGTTAGGTGGAAGATCATTCATATAAATTATAAAAAGAATAGAAACTAAATTGCAACCTTGAGGAACTTCAGAAAAGGGACCAAACATACGAGCGGAGTGACCACCATATTGCACTATGTTCGGTCTATTTATTAAGGAGGATTGAAGAGGATGTAAGAGTTTATGCGGCAGATCAAGATTGGCTAATTTCTACATGAGAATACGATAATCAACCTTGTCAAAAGCCTTCGAAAGGCCTGTGTAGAAATCCACCTGACTATATTCGTTTAGGAGATCATGAATGTGTTGTGTAAATGCTAGTAAATTTGTAGTGGTTGATCTCCTAGGAATAAAGGCCGGCTGATATGTTGACACTGAGTATATAATAGAGTTAAAAATCATGTCATATAGACAACTCTCAAAGACCTTTAAAAAGTTATTTTTGATTGAGACCAAGCGGTAATTCTCAACCTGAGATTTATCTTCTTTTTTGAAAACGGGACAAACCCTTGTCTGCTTCCAAACATCAGGGAACATTCCAAGACGCAGGGCTGATTTAAACAAAACTGTTAAAGGTGTAATCAACGTCGCTGATAGGTCCTTAATTAAGAATGCTGGTATAAGGTCGGTTTGAAGAGAGAGAGTTACGGAAAGTACATTTGAGGGCAACTCGTCGAAGCTATCAAAGTAATTTGAAAAAAAATGGACGATATCAGTAGGTGAGGTATACTCAATTCTTGCATATCGCATAATGCCGCAAGTTCTTAACAGATCTCCAAAAAGTTGTTGAAAAGATATTTATACTTTCCTCAATATAGTCATTATAATTGTTATGTGCAACACCAATGTGTTTTTTTAACCTCTTTAGAAGTGATTCAAACTGGATTAGATCATAATTATTGAGGTTATTAGAATATTTAGACCTATACTTATCTTTCGCAGAAATATCAATAATGATATCTTTCGTGAACCAAGGCGGATATTGTCTATTTTGAATATCACTTCAAATTTAGGAGTTAATTTGTTTATTGCAGAGTACAATTGATCAGAGAATAGGTTCCAGGCATCATTAACATTATTCTAATTATCCAGGATGGACCAATCAGTATAGTAAAGTAAGACGAAAAGTTCATTCCGATTTCACCATTTCCAGTTATAGCGCGACAGTAGACAGTATCAACTATGTTTGTTCGAATGTTGCTAGATTTTAGATCTAGCAACAAGTTAAGAGTAGAATGATGTGCATCTTAAGGAAAAATGGGGAGCAGACATCTACTTATTAAAGTATCAAGATTAGAGAAAACTAGAACCAAACATTTATTATTGTAATTCGCAATAGAGTTTCATTACTTCAGTTCCAATGCTTGCATGATTGTATCAATTAGAACAGATTTATAATCAAACATGTTAAATTTGCAGACATTTTTGAAGTGAGGAACATTGAAGTCGCCAAGGATAATTAGTTTTTCTCCTCAAATATCCTGAAGAGCCTTTTGTGAATGTACGAGATCTTCGGAAAGGTCTAAAGTTAGCCCTGGAGGTATATATAAAACTACAAATGTTAGTGCAATATTATTTATATGCACTTTTACTCCAACAATATTGATTAAAGGTACTGATCTAAATATAGAGGAGATATCCAAAATCAAGAAGGGATATTTTATATTAATAGCTATGAGAGCACCGCCACCTAATCTATGTATAGGTTCATCCCTAAAGACATGATACAAATTGGTGTTAAAAAATTTAACTACATTGTGCTAATTTAGCTTGTCAAATACGTTGGGGAATTGTTTATGCTCCATCCTGCACTATTTATTAATAGTTTTGTTTGTCAGTATTCTTTCAGATAAGCATATTTGAATGAGGTGGCCAATCATTGGGGGTGGGCAACGATTGTACCGATTACCCTACTGAGTCTGCACTTCAAACTTTCTCTATCTCTACTTTGGCATCAATGCTTTTTAACACTTTTTCTACTCATTTAGTTCCTTCCCCTCTAATCTCAGAACATTTATCAATCTGTTTCTTGACCTTGTCTCTCTCTTTCCTTTTCTGTATTTTCCCCATCTTTTCCTTATCCTCATTCCTACTCTTCCCAATAGCTTTCAATTTTTTTTATCCTACTTTCCCACTTTGATATATTTTTACTAGTCTCTTTCTCTGCTTTTCTAATCTTTGTTTTGAGGTCTCCATCCTTTTTTCCAAATTCTTGCTTACTTCTTCCCATTTAATCCTTTTTCTAAGGTAGGACATATTCCTCCTAATTTCTTGTTTTATTTTCTCTCCCCTTCCCTTCTATCTTTTTTCCTTTATCTCTATTACATCATCTTTTATTTTCTACATTGTCTTCTTCTTTCTTCCTAGCTTTCTTATTCTTCGTTCAATTTTTATCATTTTTTGTCGGTGTCTTTAACATTTCCAAATTTTTAAAGCTCGATCCAAGTTCAATCCTACTTCTTCCTGACCCGAACTGCTCCTCTTTCTTTCGCATCCCTATTCGTATTAATGACTCCTTTGATCATATCCAAAATCTTCGTCCTCAGTACTTTCATTTTCCCTTCTTTCTTTTCTTTTCCTCTGTCTTCCTTAACATATACTCATTCCTTTCTTCTTGTGTCAAATTCTCTATTCTCTTGCAGCTTTAATATAGCACCCTTATCTTTGTCATTACACCCCTAGTATATTCCCTGTTATTAAATTTCACCAGAACAACTTGCTCTTATTATCTTCCTTTCTTTCCTACAGTTCTCACTTCCTCCATCTCTTCTCTCGCATCTATCGTTTTTAGCACTTACACTCCTAACTTCAATTCCATCTTCTTAGTCTTTCTTTATCACTATATTTCTTCTTAACCCTCTCTCTTTCCATTATATCCTTCTCTCTAGTTTTCTAAATTTTTCCCTTTCATTCCCATTCTCCCCACCATCAAACTCCAAGAAATTCCCAAACTTTCTTTCTTCTCCAACCTTTTTTTCAAATCTTTCTTACATTCTTTATCTCTTTTCTAAGTAAGGGAATTTTCTCCTTCTGTTTCTTGTTTTATGGAAATTATCACAAATTTCTGTTTGTTTTTTAAGGTCATACTGGAATATTTTTATGTTTATATTGAGAAGTTGACTGCTTCTTTTTATAATAATTTTTAATTGATGTCATTAATGATTCAACTATTTTTAATTTAATTTCCCCGAATTGATGATAGTTTCAATTTCAAATATGGAAAATGTGAGGAGAATTTTACTATAAAATCTTTCAAAATTTCTATTGAAAGTCTCTACTTGTAATTCGGCGTAATCCACTCATAATTCAGAGTAATTCAATTCTAATTCAGAGTAATCCACTTGTGAATCGGAACAATCCAGAGTTATCAATTTTTAATCTGGCGTAATCCTCTTGTGACCCGGTGTAATTTAAGTCATTTGGAGTAGGAGATAATTTATATTTGAAGAAATCAAAAATAATGTCAGAATCATTGTCTATGACGACATAGTGATTATCATAGGCTAATGATTGTATGATTGGGCACTGAAATGTGGCGAAATACATTTATTCGGGCGCATCGTTGGCCACATCAGGTTATAGATTACTTATTTTGAAAGCACAATGATTAGCAAATAAATCGTATAATCATTGGCCGGAGCCAAAAACTGTTTTTGACATGATTTCCACTCATTAGTCTAATTTCAGGAAATTCAGCGAATTTGAGGGATTTCAGAGCATTTAGGTAATTCAGGGAATTCAGAAAATTCAAAGGATTTTAAGAGCTCACTATAATGAAAATAATTCAGGAAATAGAATGTTTAAGGATTTCAGAGAATTTACGGAATCTGCCCAATTTTCTTTGCTATAAATATACAACTATTATTTTAAAGAATGAATTGCACATTTTTATTTTCCTTCATAACAAACTGAGAAGGTTAAGATATTTAAAAAAAGGTGTTTCAGGTATCAATCGTGTGCAATACTGCGAAGCTTGCCGACGTTTAGTGAATATTGCTGTTCACTTCTATGATGCTGACCTGAAACTGAGGTTTCAGGTTATATTGTTCTTTGTATATACTCTTTACGATTTCTATGATTGGCCAAGGCCCCCACCGTGGTGGAACCTGATTGGCCAATCAAGTCTTTTTTTAAAAACTCGGCAGGAAAGAAAGCCAAATCGGATTTGTTTCATATTCATTGTCCCTATTGATGTTGTTAGGGTGTTTTAAGATTTCGATTGCTTCTCTATGTGTTCTTGGAAAAATATTGCATGCTTTTGCGATGACGGTTGTTTTGTCAAATAAAATGCTATATCCTGTTTCGATATGATGCTCAGCTAGTATTGATTGCGTTATATGTTTTAGCCTGACCTTACTCTCATGTTCCTTTACACGTTGGCTCACCGCGCTCCCGGTTTCTCCAATATAGACTTTGCCACAAGAGATAGTTATTTTATACACTTTCGGACCACCAAGAGGTGCCTTTTTATCTTTAGGGTTGTTTAGAGGTTGTCCTATTTTCGCAGGTGGTCTAGATATGGTTTGGATGTTGTGTTTGTTGAGAATTCTTTCTATTTGTTCTGTGATACCTTGGATGTAGGGTAGGCTGGTGGTCGTTTTTCTCTCTCTTTCTTCGAAAGGCTGTGTTAACTTGTTTTTTTGAGTGTATTTTCTTACTGCTTTATCAATTTGTTTCTGTGTGTAATCGTTCTGTATTAAGAGTTGTTTAACGTTTTGTGATTCCTTTGGTAAGTTATCTCTATCTGGTATGGAGACAGCTCGGTATACAAGGGAGTTGATGACCGATTGGTTTTGAGATGAGTGGCGGTGGGAGGGGCATGTGGGTATCTGTTTGTATGAGTGGGTTTTCTGTAAACCTTATGTCCTAATGTGTTATCAGATCTTTTGTAAACTAGTACGTCCAACAAAGGCAATTTTCCGGTTTGCTCAATTTCCATGGTGAACTAGATATTAGGGTGCAATTGGTTGATGAAATCGAAGAACCTGTATAGTACATCTAGTCCATGTCTCCAGATGACAAAAGTGTCCTCGACGTAACGGCGCCAAAATTACAGTTTAAGCTTGGATTACTTGAAGATTTTAGTTTCTAGATGTTCCATAAAGATGCTGGCTATTACAGATGAGGTTTGAGATCCTCTTGCTGCTCCTGAGGTTTGTTCGTAGAATTGTTTTTTGAAAGAGAAGTAAGTATTATTGAGCCAATTTTCTATCAAAGGTATGAGATCGGAGGAGAAGTTTGCAGAGGATTTAATAATATTGATTATATCAGAGATTGGTACTATCGTGAAGAAAGATACTACGTCAAAACTCACTAGGATGTCTTGGGGTTGAATGTGTATCTGTTGTATCTTTCTGATAAAGTCAAAAGAGTTTTGGACGTGTGTGATGGAGTTTCCTGTGAAAGAATTCAGTTCTTTGGTGAGGAAGCGTGCTAGTTTGTAAGTTGGTGTGTTTATTGCGCTGACGATCGGTCTGTGTGCAATATTGTTTTTGTGGCTTTTCGGGAGTCCGTACATTTTTTGAGAGAGGGGAATAGTAGGTATTAATTTAGATATTGTTTTGCTGACAAGTTTAAAGTATTGTAGAAGGGTTTCTGTTTTGCTGACTATTGTTTTTGTGGGGTCTTTTTCAAGTTTTTTATGTGTGTCGTCAGTTACAAGGTCCATGATTTTGTTGTTATAGTCTTCTTTAGTCATTATTACTGTTGTGTTGCTTTTGTCTGCGAGTAATATTATGATGTCTTTATTCCGATTGAGTTCTTTGATTTCTGTTTTTTCTGGTTTTGTTAACTTTGAGGAGGGAATTTGGGCTTGGCGTAAGATGTTGGCCGTTCTACGCTGTACGTCATTCGCTTTTTCGGGTGAAAGGGTATATATTGTGGATTCCAAATTACTGATGATTTCCTCTTTCGGTACTTTGGAGGGATCTACTGCAAAATCATGTCCCTAAGATAAGACTGAAATTATTTCATTGCTGAGAGGATGGTTAGAGATGTTTTTTACTGTGTTAGTTAGTGGACAAATTTTATTTTTTGTTTTTGAGTGGAAAGATCTTTGATCCGTTGAGACTGGTCGAATGTTATGTGGTCTAATGCATACTGAATGTCAAATTTGAGGGTGTTTGGTAGGAGAAGGTGAAAGTTCATTAGTTTTTTGGAGGTAGCGTGCAAGACAAATTCAGTATGTTGTATTCTTGTCTTCAAGAGAAGCATATTTGCTTTATGTAGAATTGATTTGGATTCAGATGTTCCCAAGTGATTTTTCAATTGTAAGATTTTTGGAACGATGTTGTTGTCCCTGCATCGTTAGCAGGGAAGACCTTGAGAAGACCTGAACTTACTCAGAGTGTTCGTTTTAGGAGGAAAACTCTCCTTGTAGGGTTCTTTAATAATAGATTTGATGCTTTCACGATGATTCATTATAATAAAAGAAGGTGTTTCGTGCTTCAATCGTGTGCAAAACTACGAATCTTGCCGACGTTTCGTGAACATTGCAGTTCACTTCTTCAGGGCTAACCTGAAACTGAGGGTTCAGGTTATGTTGTTTTTATCTATACTTTCTACGATGCCTGTGATTGGCCAGAATTCTCTACCGTAGGGGATGGTTGAACCTGATTGGCCAATCAAGAAACCATGAAAATTGATCAAAACGGAAAATTGCCTGAAGTCTACACAAAACTCACCCATACAAACATATACCTACATGCCTTCTCCTACCACCAACCAGCTCAAAAGCAATCAGTCATCGACTTCTTTTGTATACAGAGCTGTTTTCATAACAGATAAAGATAAGAAAGAGAGAGGAAAACGACCACTATCTTACCCTGCATCCAAGGTATCACAGAACAAATAGGAAGAATTCTCAACAAAGACAATATCCAAACCATCTTTAAACCACCTGCGAAAATAGGACAACTTCTAAACAATTCTAAAGATAAAAAGGCACCTATCAGTGACCAGGCAGTGTATAAAATCCCTTCCTCTTGTGGCAAACTCTATATTGGAGAAACTGGGAGCGCGGTGAGCCAACGTGTAAAGGAACATGAGAGTAAAGTCAGGCTAAAACATTTCACGCAATCAGCACTAGCTGAGTATCATATCGAAACAGGATATAGCATTTTATTTTACAAAACAATCGTCATCGCAAAAACATACAATATTTTTCCAAGAAAACATAGAGAAGGAATCGAAATCTTGACCTTGTGACAACATCAATAGGGACCATGGATATAATAAAAATCCGATTTGGCTTTCCGTCCTCCTGGGTTTAAAAAAAGGCTTCTTGCGCATGATTGAAACCCGTAACATCTTATTTAAAAGCATTAAATCTATTTTCAAATTAATTTATTTCAAAAATATTAGTTCCCAGTTTTATTGTATGAAAATTTTGTAAGCTTAGCTCCTTGTTTCGAAATTTGCCTTATCAACAGTAACATGTTTATCGTGAACTTAGCCTATCCTGAGGCTTTAGAGTGAATATTATCTTTTAGATAATGATAATATTAATAATTAGATTTATACGAGGGATTGATGATGTACTAAAGTTATCTTTAATTAAAAAATAAGCATCGTTAAAAATTATTTTTAACTCGAGGAAAATATTGTTGTTGTTAAATGTAACTTATTTTAGAAGAGAACAGAAAGCGAACTTTGGACATATAGTGCGGGTTGAAATTGTTTATTTTGTTTCCATGTAACCACTGAATTTACCTAAAGCCGAAAACATTGTCTAAATTCTGATATAAGTTTTAACGAATTTAGTTACTCAATTTTTTTCCTTGAAACTGACTCTTATCAAATGTAAATATCTCAGTCAGACAAACTTGACGCCTACTTTGAGATAACAACTATAGGATATCATGTAAACTAATCAGTATCTAGAATATGTATTAATTAGTTACATTGTTATTCGAATTCTTCATTAATATATTAATCTCATTTTCATCTAGTTAGAAAATATGAGGATTGTTCATACTCTCGTTTTGTCATTGGCGGTTATCCTCAATTCTATTGGTGAGTATAAGCATATAATATATCTATAGTTTTAGGTATACTTTTTTAACCTATCGGCAAATCAGAATTTTCGCGATATATTGTTGTTTTTCCCAATAGTTATTTTCATCCAAACTTTATTTAAGCTTGTCCGAAATAAGTAGGAATTTAATCTGTTTTTTTCGGGAGAATCAAGAATGAGTGTTATAAAAACGGGAAATTGAAAAGTGACCATATTGATGCGGAATTCGCATCAATTTCTAAACCAGAATAATTTTCTGTTTCTTGTTGTTGCAGAGTTGAGTTGCCAATTCGACTGTTTACCAAATGGCGACCCTATTCCTGGTGTTTCCCGTTCCGGAACTTCTTCTTTTCCTGAAAGATGGTTTCTTCCTGCCGACCCGTCTCTTCGTGCCAGGACTAGATCTCCTCTTGCCAGGCCACATCCTCAGGCCGAGCCTTTTCTTCGTGCCAGGTCCAGGTCTCCTTCTGCTGAGCGTCTTTCTTCGCTCGGACTTGAACATATTCGGCTTATTCCTCACAACAATCCGCACCGGTATTTTGAAATTCGAAAATATACTTTTCCTACCGATAAACCAATTAAATTGCGCGGAAAAGCATATGATACCTCTACGCCCATACCAAACAAAGAACGAAAGGTTTTAACAACATCCACCGGCGACGTCCTTGCAATATTGGAAGGTACTAAATATCTTCGAGGAATATATGCATCAGAAAGTCCCTTTGGAACACGGGTCAAAATAAACATGTACAGCGGCGTGGTTCAAAATATGACCCCAGAAGAAATCAAGGATACTCCCTTAGGCACCCGTAAACTAATATCGAACATTTTCAGAAGAGTCAATGTAAAAGACATTTCTCCGCATCATTAATTTGATTTAAAAAAATGTAAAACTTAAATAGAATACTTTTTGTGATCCAAAGTAGGATCCAAATCAAAATCACAAAGTCGCAACTTTAAGGCAATATTGAGATACAGCAGAAAGTAGAAAAGAAAAGGAAAGAAAAAAAAGTAAAATAGCTGTGAATTCAATCTCGAGTATTTCCGCTTTATTTGTATTTATAATTATATTGTGCTCGTTTCACGAGCACTTTGCTTTCCGCTATCGAATTTATTTGTTTCCTCATAGAGGAAGCATTAGTGATTTTTTTGAATAATAGATAAACCAAAGTCTTCATTTTGATCAATTTAAAAATAGAGAAATAGAGAAGGGTTTGGGGGGGGGGGGCATCAAATAATTCGCCTTCCCCCTCCACTCTCAAGGGAGAGGTTAATAATAATTTTTAAGTTATTTCCTCGCTTTGAATTTTTATTATAAATTATATAATTATAGCATGTAGGCGTATATTTGCACTCTTTGCGATATTCATATTCCCGGTTCAAAACCGGATGAGGCAGATTTTTTCTTGTTCATAGAAAATTATTTGTCTGAAGTAATTGTTTCAACGAATAAAATTTTTTTATTAATTATAAATGCACGCTATTATTTTCAATGCCCTAAATTAAAGAATAAGTCCACAAATTTATTCAAAATTATATTATTTTAGGCAATTTTAAGTTAGAAACATTAAAAATTAAATTAAATTCAAAACTGCATTTTAGAATTCTTTCAATTGAAAATGTAGATTTTTCTTCTAAAAAATTGTAAATATCCCGGTCAAAAAATAAATTTTTCCATTTTTAAAACGCACTATCTTCTGATGTTGAGCCTTATTTTTTTTACATTTATACCATTACTAGCTGCTCGGTGGGTTTCCTGTCACCACTACGTAGCGCGTCCTCAGGTTGCGGATAGAGGAACGGCCCGTGAGGCTGAACAGCCCCTAAGGTTAGCTGCGAATACAAGAATAAGCAGTCGCGGACAGCCGATAGGAACCAGTCGTGAGTGTGGTGAACCCAGCACTGGTAGAAAATAGGTACATGACAATCATGGCTTGGGGGAACTCACCCATTCGCGGTCATACGCAATGGGTGGGTTCTGGCAAGCCGAGGTGCAGCGTGTACCCACCTAGAAACTCTACCCGAACCAAAACTAAAAATCTTGTAAGGGAAAAATCCTGCTGCCCCATTGGACACCGCAGCGATGACACTGCCCGCAAGGGATGTGTGGAATGATTCGCCTGCACAGGGCCAAAGGGGTATTGATGCCAGTAGGCGAGCTGCCTTGCAGGGGGATGTTAGGATACGAGGATGAAACTGTAATGTGTCAGACGACAAGTTGACACGGTCCTTGTCAAAGTCGAAAAGCTCCCATACTTAGACCCAGAGAGGTACGGGGGTTATCACTTCTGGGACGGTGGACTCACCTACGATCGGAATAGGATCCTAACGTGCGGATTTCCACGAAACTACCATGGCTAACTTGCAACAACAAAAAACTACCGTAAAATATCTAAGGGCGGGAACTCTGAAGGCGCGTAGTCTAAATACTGGCGGATTTAGCGAACTCATTGAGATAACAATCAAATACGATACTGACTTAATAGCACTTCAAGAAACCTGCTGGCCGGGCGATTTCGCGTCAATTTCTAAGGATGACTATACTTTTCACTATGGGGGAGCTAAGGGGTTCAGACTGGGAACCGGTTTTCTCATTAATAAACGAATTTCGCAAGCGGTTATCGACATTCAATTCATTAACGATCGGTTATCATATATTGTACTAAAGGGTAATTTCAGCAAACAGGTGTGGATCAACGTGCATTGCCCCACCGAGGACAAAGACGAAGATACTAAGGATCTTTTTTACGAAACAATCCAACAGGTTTTTGACAAGTTCTCAACGTATGACGCAAAAATAGTATTGGGAGATTTCAACGCGAAAATTGGAAAAGAACCGATGTATAGGTCTACAATAGGGTCGGAAAGTTTGCATGACGTCAGTAATGATAATGGGACTAGAGTAATAAACTTTGCAGCTTCAAAGAACCTCGTTGTCAAAAGCACATTTTTCAAGCATAAAAATATACATAAGGCCACCTGGATATCACCAGATGGTAACACTCGCAATCAGATTGATCACGTTCTAATTGACAGAAGACGTCATACAAACATTCTCGATATAAGATCGTGCAGGGGAGCGGATTTAAATTCAGACCACTTTCTCGTGATGGTAAAACTAAGATCTAGGCTAGCGTCAGGCTAGAAAAGAAGCCGCACAGAGCCAACAGTTCGTTTCAATATAGATAAGGTTCAAACACCAACAGAAATATTAAATTATCAAGTTGAGATCTCTAATAGTTTCGACGTTCTCCAAGAACAGAGAGACGATAACGATAATTACGTGGAGGACTCGGAAACCCTGTGGAGCTATATGAAAAAGGCGATAAAGACAGCCGCGAAACATACTATAGGTTTAAAGAAAGTAACCAAAAGCAAACCATGGTTTGACGAAGAGTGCAAACTTTGGTTTGAAAAACGTCGGAAGGCCAAACTAATTAGTTTACAAAATAAGTGCGATCAAACACATAAGAAGTATCTCGAGATTAGTAAAAGTACAAATAGGCTTTATAGATCCAAGAAAAGGGAGTGCGAAAAGAATAAAATACTAGCAATAGAAACGCATAATAAACAAAATAACCCGCGTGAGATGTACAGGGGAATCAATTTTATAAGGAAAGGCTTTCAAAGTAGAACGGAAGTAATGAGGGACGAAAATGGCAATCTAGTAGCCGATGCGACAGAGAGACTGAATTTATGGAAAAACTATTTCGATAAGTTATTAAATGTACGCGAAGCCCCCGTTGAAGGTAATCTCGGTGAAATCCACACTGTTGATCTATTAATTGATGATCCTACTGATACAGAAATAGAAATGGCCATAAAGAAGTTGAAAAATAACAAAGCCGCGGGCATCGACGACCTACCGTCAGAACTGATAAAAAATGGAGGCCCTTGCCTCACAAGGCAAATTTGTAAATTAATACGCGCAGTTTGGAAAACAGAACGCATGCCGGAGGAATGGAATACCTCTATTATTATTCCTATCTTTAAAAAAGGCGATAAAACGAATTGTAACAATTATACCCCGAAAGGGAAATGGCTTAATGGTATAATAATAATAATAATAATCGGGGAATTTCACTTGTGCCTTCATGTTATAAGATCCTGTCCAATGTAATCTTAAGTAGACTAACTCCTTTTGCCGAGGAAATCATTGGGGATTACCAGTGTGGATTCCGCCGAAACAGATCTACAAGCGATCAAATGTTTACAATTAGACAACTGTTAGAAAAGAAATGGGAATTTAATCAAGTAGTGCATCATCTATTTGTCGATTTCAAAAAAGCTTACTAATCTATTATACGCGCACGAATGTACTGGATCCTAGAGTTCTTGGGTGTACCAAGAAAATTAGTTAGACTTATCGAAATTTGCTTAAGCGGCAGTAGGGGTAGAATACGTGCAAACGGAAGTTTATCGGAAGAGTTTTCGATCCGCGATGGCCTGAAACAGGGCGATGCACTTTCGTGCGTCCTTTTCAACTTAGTTTTAGAATACGTGGTCAGACAAGTACAAGTGAATCCGACCGGTGCTACCCTCAATGGGATAATACAAATTCTTGGGTATGCGGATGATCTCGACTTACTAGGGGATGACAAAGAAACCGTAGCTAAAAACGCAGAGATCTTGATCACAAAAGCCAAAGATATTGGTTTGGAAGTTAGCGAATCAAAGACAAAATATATGACCGACGTCAGATTCGAACAAAGTAATGTAGGCGGGGATCTTATGGCCGGAAATATGAAATTCGAAAGGGTTAACGAGTTTAAATACCTCGGGTCTATTATAACTAGCAAAAATAATATTAAAACGGAAATCAACGCACGGCTGCACGCTGGCAATGGGTGCTACTATGCAGCAAACACACTACTAAAATCGCGATTGCTATCTAGAAACATCAAAGTAAGAATTTACAAAACAATAATAATGCCGGTCGTTATGTACGGGTGTGAAACGTGGGCGCTGACGAAAGGAGAGGAGAATAGGTTTAGAGATTTTGAAAATAAAGTACTTAGAAAAATCTATGGTCCAAAGAGGGACTGGTGAATGGAGGAAACTGCATAATGATGAGCTGCACGCTCTCTACGGGTCAGCAAATATTAATAGAGTAATGAAAGCGCGTAAGTTAAGATGGTCGGGACATGTAGCAAGAATGGGCAATGAAAGAACAGTGGCGCATGTTTTAAGAGGGAAACCGATTGGTAAGAGACCTCTAGGCAGACCGAGAATCAGATGGGAGAAAAATGTAAGGGATGATCTAAAAGAACTAGGACATGATTACTTAAACTGGATGGAGGATGCACAGGATAGAGATGCGCGGCGGTTTCGGGTAGATGAGGCGACGAACTTTCGAGTTCAAATCGCTAATCGATAATAATAATACCATTACTAGTTGATTTTCGCATTTCTTCATTTCTTGGTGTCAGCTTGAACTTTTGGTGACATAAAGGCAAACATTTTCTTTTTATAACGTATTTTCTTTCTTTATTAATAATAATTACATTATTCAAATTTCGCGGGAAAATGTATAGCTTCAAATTGAAAAGAGCGCTAAATTTAAATGATAAAAGAAGTCAAAGTAATGGAAAACATATTATTTGCATCATACACCTAGAAGATTAATAATGTTACTGCAAAAAAATTTTGTTTCTAAATATGTTTTAAACACTCTTTAATTCTGTTTTCAAGTCAAAAAAAATAAATTTTCAACCAAAGAAATGTATTTTTAACTATGCAGATGAATCTTCAATTAAAAATATGAATTTTTAATCAACTAGTTAGTTGAATTTTCATCTAAAAAAGATCAATTTTCAACCAAAACGAAAATAGTTAAAATGTTAGAAAAATAAATGTTCACAAAAAAAAATGAATTTTCGACAAAATAGTTTGTTTTTTTCATAAAAAAAATGAATTCCCAACAAAATAATTCAATTTTACACCCAAAAGATGAATTTACTACCAAAAAAGATACAGTTTTAATAAAATATATAAATTTTCATCTAAAAGAGATAAATTTACAAACCAAGAATATAATAGTTCAATTTGCAGCTAGAAAAGTAAATTTTAAACAAGAAAACGAGTTTTCAGCAAAATTAATTAATTTTCATCTAAAAATGTGAATTTTCAAGCAAAAATGAAACAGTTGCATCGTCAGTTAAAAAAATTAATTTTCAACTAAAAAGAAACAAATTTTTAACCAAAGAAATTAACTTTTTATCAAAATGATGAATTTTTTAATGAAAAAATTATATTTCTTTCAAAAAAGGTAATTTTTCCGCAATAAATGGAATAGTTAAAGTAAATTTTTCACTAAAATGCTGAATCTGCAACTAAACAAAATATAATTTTCAACCAAATTCATGCATTTTCAACTAAAAAGATAAATTTTCTACCAAAAATAAAATAGGTAAATTTTCAGTCAGTGAAATAAATTTTCAATAAAAAATGAAACGAATTTTGAACAAAATAGTTGAATTTTCAACCAAAGAAATCAATTTTCAGTCAAAAAGATGAAGTGCCAACTAATAAGAGAACTTTTCTACTAAAAACGGACGGATTTTCAACAAAGAGTTGAATTTTCACCTAAAACAGATAAATTTTCAAATAAAAATGGAATAGTTAAATTTTTAGTGAAAAAGTTGATCTTCAATAAAATTAAAATAAATTTTTAAGGAAATAGTATAATTTTCAACTAAAAACGATAAATTCCTATCAAAAAAGAAAAATTTTTGACTTCCCTCATGGATATGCACAGACCTTTTAAAGTTAAAGATCAAAACGTCGATAACTGTAATTTGGTGATTGTGAATTCTCTGTTGTTAAAGCTCCTTTGGCTTTAACGAACACATTCTCACCATATGTTTCGTGCTTCGCACTCGATTTTGTCCAAATTGCGAACTTTTTTACATTTGAACCAACAATACGCATCCTAGCGTAAAGTGGTTCTGAAAAAAATTTTATAACAAAAGTTTTAAACAAATTTGTAGATCATTTTTGGTTGAAAAACTTTTGTCTGATAATTTTTTTCGTCTCTTGTGTGTTTTTTCCAAAAATTTAATTTTTTTATTTTTAATGATATTTGTGACGATTGTGTCGTTTGTCCACAAATTTAATTCTTTTATTTTTTAAAATTGTATTTTCTAAAATTAAAACAAAAACTATGCAGCCTATCAAAAAGTGATTCGTAACAAATTTGTAGGATCTTTTTTGAATGCACAATTTTTGTCTATTCATCTTTTTACGTACCTTGCGTCGTTTTTCCAAAGATTTAATTTTTCTATTTTTAATGCTATTTTTTACGAATGAAAGAAAAACTACGCATCGTATCAAAAAGTAATCAATAACAAAATAGATCGTTTTTATATGCACAATTTTTGTTTCATCATCTTTTTTTATATCTTGCATAGTTTGACCGCAAAATGGAATTTTTGACCTTTTATTATTTTTTTGTGCGCTAAAAATTTGAATTTTTGATTTTACAATAAATTCGAAAAGGAATGACAATATTGTAGGGTGTTCAAAAAGCAACGTCTTTCTCCTTTTGACTTTTTTTCATATCGTGCGTTTTTTCGCTTAAAATGTTCATTTTCGTTTGTTTTCTGGAATTTTGAAAATGCTATAACTGCGGTCTTTTTTTTTATCAAAAAAAGTCATTGGGATAAATTGTTTGTCTTTTTCAGTACTAATAATAACCGCACCTGGAATTTTCAAATCTTGAAAAAAAGTGGTCACAAAAATGTTCAAAATGTGCTCACTTTTTGAATTTCAAACCAAAATGGCCGGCTAACAAACTTGACTTTCAATTTGAGACACTAAAAAGGTATACCAAAGCCCAGTCCAAAATGTTAATTTTTTCGAAAGTTATCGTGCTAACAAACTAAAAATCTACATACAGACATACAGACAAACAGACAGACAAACAGACAGATACATTCGTAACAACCTGTTTTTAGGATTCAGAGGGTCTCAAAACATGGACATTTGACAAAAACTGGGGGGGGGGGGGGGGAGGGCCAAATTTTACACAAATTCAATACCTTCTCATTATAGGATGAGAATGTAAAAATTAATTCTAAATAAGAAAAAACTAATTTTCAACCAAAAAGATAAATTTTCAACCAATAAGATGATTTTTCTATCCAAATAGTTGAATCTATAGCCAAGTACACGAATTTCCATTCAAATATTAGAAGTTTTAAAGGAATTTCCAACCAAAGAGATGAATTATTCACCAAGAAGATTAAACATTCTCTCACAAAATTCTATTTTTCAATGAAACACAATAGAGTTAAAGAAACTAACTTTTAACAAAAAAGGTCAATTTTCAACCAATAACATGAATTTTATATCAAAATAGATGAATTTATTTCAAAATACAAAAATTTTCAACCAAATATTTGAATTTTTAAAGGAATTTGTAAAAAAAAATCTAGCAAAATAGTTCACTTTTCAACTAAACAGGATACATTTTAACAAGATAGTTTAATTTTCGGCCAGATAGTTAAATTGTCAATCCAAAACATGCATTTTTAACTAAGATGAATAATTTTCTATCGAAAAAGACGAAATTTCAACTAAAATGATGCATCATCAACCAAGTAAGTAAATTTTTAACTAAGGAGTTCCACTTCCAACTAAGTAGTTGAAGTTTCAACCAAAACAGATGAATTCTCAACGAAAAACGTTATATATGATGTTTTAACTAAAAAGGATTTTAATTTTATACCAAAAATGGTTGAGCTCGACAAAAAAAGATAAATGTTCAACCAAATAGTTGCGATTTTTAACCATAATAATGAAATTAACTTCAACTTTAGTTTATCGAAAATTCCCCAACTCTGTCAAGTTTTCCCTGACATTCCCTGACTTTCTGGAATTACCTGACCTGTAGCAACTTCGTAATTTGAAAAAATGTATACGTCTATTTAACGCAAGGATGTTTTTGTAAAAATGTATGTATTAATTAAGATATATATTTGTTTAAACAATAAATGCTTCAAATTATCTTAAATGCTCTACGAATGCTCTGTTGGAGCTTAAATGCTGAGCATATTTTCGAGTATTTGAATAGTTCTGGGATGTGATAAATAGGGAAAGAGAAGGAAGGAAGGGCGTAAATGAAGAAATATAAATGGATGAGTGGACGGATTATTTCAGGGGTCTGTTAGGGGGAGAACAAAATAGGATCAAAGGGGAAAATAGAAGGAAAGTCCAAGGAGAAATGGTGGAAGGGAACGGAATAACAAGAGAAGAAGTGGATGAGGCGATAGATAGACTATAAAGAAACAAGGCTACAGGAGAGGATGGTATGGAGAACGAAGCGATAAAGTATGGGTGTGAAGGGGTTAGGGAAGGGATCTGGAAGATCTGCAACAAGGTCTGGAAAGGAGAAGGATGGCCGGAGGAGTGGATGACAGGGCTGGTGGTACCGCTTGTCAAGAAAGGGGAGGGCAAAAAGGTAGAGGAGTACAGAGGGATCACTCTCATGCCAGTGAGTTATAAAATATACGCAGAAATTCTAAGAAAAAGGTTAGAGAGCCAGATAGGAGAGAAACAAAGTATCCCACACAATCAGACGGGATTTAGAAAAGGGACGGGGACAATAGATAACATTTACGTACTCAACTACTCGGTTGACAGAAATTTAGGGAGGAAAAGAGGGAAATTAGTCGCCTTCTTCGTAGACTTTAAAGCAGCCTTTGACTCAGTGAATAAAAAAGTGCTATGGCAGGCATTGAAAGAGAGGGGAATAGAGGAAGGGTTACTGGAGAGGATAAAGGAAATTTTTACTGAAACTAGGATTAGGGTGAAGATAGGGGGGAAAAGGGGGAGGTGTTCTAGACAGGAAGAGGTCTAAGGCAAGGGTGGCCGTTGAGTCTGCTACTCTTTAATATGCTGCTGGCAGACTTAGAGGAGAAGCTAAAGGAGAAAGGCAAAGGGGGAACGATTTTGGGTAATAGCAAACTATACTCTCTAGCATACGCAGACGATGTAGTGCTGTTAGCAGACGATGAGAAGGGGATGAACCTAATGATGAGAATTTTCGAAGAGTATGTGGGAACAAAAGAACTGACGGTGAACGTAGGGAAGACCAATGTGATGTGCTTCAGAACTAGAAAGACCAAAATAGGTTAAGTTTGGAAGATGAACGGACAAACAGTGGAAAGTGTGGAGGAATTCTGTTATTTAGGTTTTTGGTTTGAGTCAGGAGGGGGAAACGAGGTGCAGGTGAGGAAAAGAATCTAGTGTGCGAGTAAAGTAATGAGCCAAGTATGGGGTATAGGAAAGAGAAGGTTCAATGACGATTGGAGAATAAGGGTTTGGTTGTTTGATGCGTTGGTTTGGGCGGTGTTGTGTTATGGAGTCGAGGTCTGGGGATGGAAGGAACATAGGAATGTGAAAAGCATGCATCAGAGATTTCTGAGATGGGTAATGGGGGTTAGTTGCAGTTGCCCAGGTTACATGTTAAGGGAAGAATTAGGAAGGGAAAATATGGTAACTAGACAAATTAAGAGAGTCTGGAGGTTTGAAGAGAAATTGAAAAGGGGAGAGGGGAGCAGAATAGCACAAGTATGCTTGGACGAAGTTCGGAACAAGGAGACGAGAGGCAATTTGGGAAATTCGAAATGGGAGGAAGAAAGGAAAAAAATTAGGAGGGTTTGTGATATACAAGAAGGGGTTCAGGATTGGCAGAGCATAGAATTAGAGTTATTAGTAAGACAAGGAGAAGAGAGATGGAGAAAGATTATGGATTCGAGGTACAATAGATGGTATATGATGGTCCAAGGGTTAACGGAACCAGAATATTTGCAAAAAATAAAAAAGGAAGACAAATGGAATAGGGTACGGTTTACAATGAGAGAAGGATTGAGAGCTTGTAGATATTGGATGGCTGAAGAGGAAAATCTATGCAGAGTATGTGGATACGAAATGGAGTCATGGGCACATGTGTTAGAGAGGTGTAAAGGAGAGGAAGATGGACAGTTGAGTGTGGATGAGTGTGTGAGATGGATTTTGAAAGGTAATGGACAGGGAGTGTCGTGGATGAAGAAATTCGAAGAAATAAGAGAAAGCAAGAGAACAGGGCAGAGCCAAACGGGTAATCCTATTAAAGGAAATTAAATAGCAAAAAGTAAACATTTGAAATCGCTGAAAATGTATTATATGGTAAGAGGAAACGGAAGCCCTGGAATATCGCTCATTTTGAAGTTTAAGAATTATTAGAAGTAAGAGTATTGTTATTTTAAGTAAGGCGAAGCATTAGAATATAAGCAGCGGTTAAGTTAGATTAAGGATGGAATTCAAATATATATACAGGGAGCGGAGTCCCTCAAACCCGTAAAAGGGAGAGATTAAATATTCATACACACATACATACATACATACATACAACTATTCGGTTTTTGATTATATATTAATCTATTTTGTTGGTGATAACAATTGATTTTCCTAAGGATATGTCTAGTTATCCCGAAAAATTCGTGTTGTTGGAAAAGGGAATGGACTAGTCGTCCTGAATTTCGGGACGATTGGACACTTAGATTTTCCAAATGAAAATTTAACTGTTCCATTTTTGATTGTATATTTATTTTTTTGTGTTGCGAAATTGAGTATTTGGTTGAGAATTCTTATATTATGTTAAAAACGTTGTCTTTTTTATATATAATCAGACATTATTAGCTGCGAACACTTGTAGATTATTATTATGAAATTAGCCTTGAGATAATCATCGTCAGCCCAGTTTTATTGTATGGAAATTTTTTAATGAAATGTAAATATCTCAGAAACACAAAATTCACGTCCACAAACCTATGAGATAACAGCTATAGGATATCATATAAATTAATGAAGTACCAGAATATTCTTTAGTTAAATTGTTATTCAAGTTCTTCATACAAACATATATCCGTTTTTCCTTTAAGTAGAAAAATGATGATTATTCAGATCTTTGTCTTATCCTTGGTGGTGATCCTCAATTCTATTGGTAAATATAACAATATAATTTTTTTTCGCTCGAGCCAAATCAGATTTCCAAATCGGAAATCCATTCCATACCACTCCACGTCGTATTTGATTCGTGTAACACATCAGGATCTGTATATAAGCATATGACCTAAAATTATACAGTGACCAAATGCGACGTGGAGCCGTATGGAATGCAGCAGCCGATATTCTGTCCAAATGGATATGTAAGTTGGAAATTAGATCTGAACCTGAGGAAGTCCTTTGTTTCGAGGGTCAGAAAAGTTGACTAGTTCCATAGTTCTCCTGAAAAAGTAGTCAAACTAGGCGCCGCGCGCATACCAAAAAAGGTTTCGTAGCCTATTGAGACGTGAATTGGGTCATTCAAATCTCCTCCCACACTTCTCCCCCCAAATGCCCTGCTTCGCCTATATCTCCTCTCCACCCATAATTACCCTCGGCTCACTTTCCGTACTGCCCCTCCCCTCACTTCCTCCAACACTCCCCAACCATTCTTCTAATGCACCTCCCCTTACTTCTCCACAATTCCCTACTACCACGCCTCTCCTTTCTAGACCCTTCTTCTCTCCCTTACTAAACTATCCTTCTCCTTGTCTTCTCTCCGCACTTTCCCTTCTGTCTCTAACATCCCTTCCCTTTATTCCTCCATCACATTTCCTCTCTTCCAATACTTCTCCCTTCCCTACTTCTCCCATTTCAACTTCCACTCTCCTCGCTCCCCCTAACCACCCTTACATCCACACTACCTTCCCTTCCCTTACTCTCCATCCACGCACTCTCCCATCTTCTCTTTCCCTCACTTCCCCTCCCTTATCAGGATACCCTCTCATCACTTCCTTTCACTTATCCTATTGGGAAAAAATACGACGTACAAAAAACTGCTCGAGGTTATGAAGCCCTAAAAAGTCATCCAGGAAGGCGGTATGCGCCGTTAGTTTCAGGGTCGTCCAAAAATCGCGTAAGACGATCTGAGGGGAGGTGAAGTTCGGTAAAATCTTACTGTTGCTTATGAACTAATAAAAGTAGTTTCAACCAAAAAAAGACAACCAAGAAGATAAATTTTCTAATATATATATATATATATATATATATATATATATATATATATATATA
>CAKNYM010049715.1:49107-90516 GCA_932195095.1 Andricus curvator
ATATATATATATATATATATATATATATATATATATATATATATATATTCACAATATTATTAAGTATTACAAATGCAATTTAAACTGATGACAATGTTTTTTCTAAATTCCAGCTTTTTGGCGTGCTCCCTAGATGCCTCACATTTTAGTTTAAATAATACTTTTGATCAGAGTTATTTCAAAGAAAATTTTCGCTCCGTTCAATTCAGCCAAGAAAAGAATAAATATCTTTCGACATTTTTAGTTTTTTAAATTCTAGAATGATTTCTTTTTTTGTAAGAAATGGGACGGAGCGTCCACTATTTCGATCACTGATTTTTTTATCAGACTGATACGTTTTATTTGCACACATCTACTATAGAGAAATATCTAATCTTCTGTTTTTTTTCATTGCAGAGTTGAGTTCACAATTCGACTGTCTACCTAATGGCGCCCCTATTCCTGGTGTTCCTCGTTCCGGAACGTCTTCTTTTCCTGAAAGGTGTCCTCCTCTTGCCGAACCTTCTCTTTGTATCAACTCCAGGTCTCCTCCTGCCAGACCACCTCCTCCTGTCGAGCCTCCTCTTCGTGCCAGGTCGAGGTCTCCTTCTGCCAGTCATGATTCTTCTCTTGGACTTGAGCATATGCGGCTCATTCCTCACAACAATCCGCACCGGCAATACGAAATTCGAAAATATACTTTTCCTGCCGATAACGAAATCCAAATTCACGGAAAAGCACGTAAGAGCTTTAAGCCCATGCCAACCAAAGAACAAGATGTTTTAACAACATCCACTGGCGACGTTCTTGCGATATTGGTGGGTAATACACGTCTGCGTGGAATATATACAACAAGAAGTCCCTCTGAAGTACGGGTAAAAATAAACATCGACAGCGGCGTGGTTCAACCTTTGACCCCAGAAGAAATCCAAGATACTCCCGTAGGCACCCGTTACCAAATATCAAAGCTGTTTAGAAATGTCAATTTGCGAGACATTTCTTCACATAATTAATTTCATTCGAAAAAATGTAGAAGTCAAATACAATATAGTTTGTCTGCACGGTTTTCCAGGAGCTGGTTTTATTTATTTGAGTTCCTTGATATTAAGAATTAATTTAGTCTGTTTTTCCTTTTAATTGTAGGGTAATCGGTACAATCAATGGCCACTTTAGGAATTTTCCGAGTTCAAAAATTTGTAAAAATCACTATAAGCGTCGAACACAATTCTAATATACACAGATGCATAATCAATTTTATGAAAATTCAAATTACCATAGTAAGTCCAGCGTTAAAAGTAGGAGATAATTTATATTGAAAAAAATGAACAATAATGTCACAAAGACAATCATTGACCATCACTACATAGTGAATAGCATAGGCCAATTATTGTAATTGTATGATTGGCCACTGATATTTAGTGAAGTAAAATCATGTGCCACGTTTTTGGCCACAACAGGTTACAGGTTACTGATTTTGAAAGCACAGTGATTAGCCACTAAATCGTATAAAGATTGGCCGAAACAAAACACTTTTCTTGACATGATTTCCACTCATTAGACTAGAAGAAAGTGACAAACAATTACATACATAGCTTACAAGAAGTGTAAACAATTGTGAATGAATTTTTGCAAAGATAATAGTTATTTACTTTTTAGATATTGTGGTCAATCACTATGTTTCCGCATGATTCACGAGGAAATTCATTGGTCACCTATTTATCAATGTACAGCCAGAAAGTACACTTCCAACTTTAATCGTTTAAATGTAGACAAGTACGTTCTGTATATGCACACAGATGGAAGGGTACCATATTTTGTGCACGTGGATGTGTAAGTTGGATATTTCCTCAGAAGTGGAAGATGTCCTTTGTTCAGAGGGTAAAAAAAAGGGTCTTTTAGCCTATTAAGACGTTCAAATCTTCTCCTTCCACACTTATCACATCCCTTCTCCCGGTCCTTTCCCCTACTTCTCCTCCCCACCCATAATTCAACTCCTCTCACTTACCGCGTAACCTTCACGCACTTTCGCTACTTTTCTTCCTCTACCTTCCACTCCTACCTTCCCCTCACTTCCTCGATCTTTTTTCACAGGAAAAATGATGCCATTTGTTCAAAGTATTGGAAAAATTCACCCATTCCGAATTCCTCCTAAAAAATTTATCGAAGTAGGTGCCGCGGCACCACAAAAAAGGTACTGTAGCCTATTAGGACGTTTATTATTTCAAATTGCCTCCTCCTCTAATACCCCTCTTTTCGCCTGGCTCCCCTCTATTCCATTCCCCTTACTTCCCCTCACTTCGCCACCTACACTTCCCCTACGCCCAGTGCCCCTAACTTCACCTACTATCTAAATTACCTTCAACCTTCCTCACACTGGCGCAAGTGTGGTGTGCCCCATCAAGAAGTTAGGAACGCAATTCCGACGCTACTGACTTTGCACTCAGCATGGCTCAAACTCAAGAAAAGCAAAGGCCGCACAAGTGAGACATATGACCAGGCGCGACGCAATTTCACGTTAAATCTTAAAACCACTTATGACCTTGCACATGTCGACGCCGTGAAAATTTTGGAGGAGAGAATTAAAATTTGTAGAAATGACAAAGAGAGAGCAGCTATGATGCAAGATCTACAGTTCTACCAACAGAAAATGAAAACGCAGACGGGCTGTATGCTTGTACAAGAAATGAAAATGATCAAGAAGCTTAGAAGAGAAGAGAGGGTGCAGCAAGCAAAAGATGATTTGAAAAACTAGTATGAAGCTTGTCAAGCCAGCGCTTCAGGACTTTTAAAACTGTGTCATGAGATGAAATCAAGACTGCATTTTTGAGTGATTATCTGCTGGTGAAGATACAGAAGAGGATGAGAACTATAATTTGTTGGAATACTCAAAGAGAAAGAAAAAATTTGATGTTTTGACGCCCTCTCTTCTCTCTTCGCTTGACCGGAACAACCAGACAGATCACCGTGCTACTCGTACCATCGAGGAGACTGCAAAGGCACTGGGTCACGATCCCTCGTCTCTGAATTTATCCCGGAGTACAACCCGAAGAAAATGTATGGCAAATCGAGAATATAAAGTTGAACATTTCACTGAATTCTTTCCACCTCAAGGACCAATTGTTGTCCACTGGGTTGGTAAAATCCTGTCTGGCAAACAGGGCGAATATTTTTTTCACGAATAACTAATTTTTTGTTGTTGTAAAATACAAGGTTTTGAGACACACTTAATTTTTTTAGGGGAATAATTTGATCAAGGTATGTCGCTAATCTTACATTAAACATTCGCCCTCGAATTAAGTCGGAATGTCGCATCTTATGTTCCGGTTTTGCCTTACAGCAAATTACGTCACAGCGCAGCGGTGCAACTTCAGGTTGTCAGGCGAATTGAGAATTTATACGGAATCATAGTTCTCTGCAAGGAACAAATTACCCAGGTGCGTGCAAATTATTTTCGTACAAATCGTATTAAATACTCTCCTGTCTTTCGATAGTTAAAATAATTTGACTTATCGCTGCATTGTTTCCACTGAAAGAAGCCTCGGGACGACTACACTCACCTTCTCCTGTACGTTGTGATTTTCCTGGGCGGCGTTTCACCCGGCGGTATCCGGTTTTACAAACCCGAGCCAATCAACAAGTCACGGTTCATGGGAAATGGGCTGTACTGTCTCCTCATTTCAATGTTCAGTCGTCAATTCAATCTCACACCCGAAGAGAGGACAGCAGTAATCAAGGTGGCCCTCTTCACTGCTATGGCGTACGTCAAGCCGTGGATTCTGGCTAATGTTGCTGCCCCGTCCCCTCGCCTAGACCTTGAATTTTTTAAAATTTGTGCTCATGAAATCAGGCGCCACAATCGTAATGACGCCGGGAAAACTTTGTGGCAGACGGCAGGGTACAAATATTTGGGACACTTGTGGTGCCTGCCTTCTGAATTAGCGTCTCGTTCTCTGTTTGATTCTGAGAAAAGCATCAATGAGAAACAAGACATTGTAAAGGCCACGACAAAAATTCCTTTGAATTACGAGACAATGCATAGGGCTTTTCTTAAGAAATTAGATTTGGCTGTCAAACGACTCTGTTTGGCAGATTTCGCCAATCAAGGTTCTTTTCGATTCTCTTCAAAGCTAAATGTTGAGCCTGATTCTCTTGATGTGTATCCAATTGACTGGAACCTAAATGAATCCTTTCTAAAACTTAAAGTGTATATATCAAACTTGCGCACCACCAATGACGCATCAGAGAGGGGTGTTGCTCTTGCTAAACAGATAAACAACGTTCTAATCAAAGATGAGCAGCAAAAACAGGGTCTGAATTCTTATTGTTGACATTGATAAAAAAAATAATAAGCAGAAATAAATTAATGATATTACCAGACTCCTTCTATTTCACCTTCTTTTCCCTTTAGTATACCATTAAGCCATTTCCCTTTCGGGGTAGGCGTGACACTACCCGATTCGGGTAGTGTTTCTAGGTTGATAACTTGTAGTAAATAACTACAAGTGTGGGCTCAACACACCCACGATGTGCCAACAGCACTCAGTTTTCTCGAATGGTCACCCATCCAAGTGCTAACCGCGCCCAACGCTGCTTAACTTCAGTGATCTGACGAGAACTGGTTTTTTCAGCATGGTATGGCTGTTGGCTTTAGAGTCAAGAAAATCTCACCAAAAAGGAAATACAAAGCCGTTTTTATCGAAATTGTCGGATTTCACTCTATAAAAAATTTTGTAGGACCAATAATACAGCCTGAAGGTGCAAAACAAGGGTAGTCTCAACCAAATTTCAAAGTTCAAACTTCTCGCCCCCTGTGCGACATCCAATTTTTGTCGCACAGATTTGCGGTTTTGGGAGTGGATTTGGTATACCTTTAGGCAACTTTTGCCGAGTGAGCCCCCAATCTTGAATCTGGCCTTGCGGATTTGTTATTTATTTATTTATATTTAATGAAGCTCGAAGTATACAAATGTCTTTAAATCTTAGCAATTAGCGCGAAACAAACCATTTCTTCTATGAAAAAAGAAAACTAGTAAGAATATGTTTATGAAAATTGTTCATAATGATTATGTTAAATATTATTAGAATTACTTCCGTTCTATAAGTGCAGATGCAATAATTTAAGGTGATAGTGAGTTTCTTTCTGCATAATTTCTTGAGATAAAAATGCACAAACCTTAAATGGCAGGAAGCGATGCGCGGCGTTAAACTATATTATTTGTCATTAATCTAAAGAGCGAGCACAAAAAAATAGAAACGGTTTCTGAATCTTAAACGTTCAGACTTCCCACTACTTCCAACATTTTTAATTCCGTATGAAAACAGGGTAAAATCGGTATTTGTTTACTGAAAAATGATATAAATTCGCAACAGTGACAAGTAGTACGATGTTGAGATTGTTATTGTTAATTTCATTCATTTTTCACAATCCCATACAAATTTTCATCAATTTTTCATTAATAATTCACAAAAGAATAATTTGTTAATCAATCGATGCAGAAATGTTCAATCGCACATTGGTTTTAGTTTTCCTTTCAAAGTCAAAAATCGTAGGCTCACTTGGGAAATTTCTATACAGGTACTACATACTAACATTATCAAGTAAGTTACAAGTAATAATGTTACAATATCGATCATTATTACCAATGTATTTTAAATTAATAACGTTTTTGTTTGTTGAAAATTCAAGCTTTTTGGCGCGCTCACAAGATGCCTTACGTTTGCATCCAATCTATTTAATGAATAGAATTTGAAAAATCGCAACTACAGTCTCACATTTGGGAAGAAGTCTCCACTATCTTGATTGCCGATTTCATTATCACAGGAATACATTTTATTTGCAGCCATCTACTATAGAAATAAATATAATTTTCTGTTTCTTGTTATTGCAGAGTTGAGTTTCCAATTCGACTGTTTACCAAATGGCGACCCTCTTCCTGGTGTTTCCCGTTCCGAAACTTCTTCTTTTCCTGAAAGATGGTTTCTTCCTGCCGACCCTTCTCTTCGTGTCAGGTCCAGATCTCCTCTTGCCAGGCCACTTACTCAGGCCGAGCTTTCTCTTCGTGCCAGGTCCAGGTCTCCTCCTGCCGAGCGTCTTTCTTCGCTCGGACTTGAACATATTCGGCTTATTCCTCACAAAAATCCACACCGGTATTTTGAAATTCGAAAATATAATTTTCCTCCCGATAAACCAATTCAATTGCGCGGAAAAGGATATGATACCTCTACGCCCATACCAAACAAAGAACGAAAGGTTTTAACAACATCCACCGGCGACGTCCTTGCAATATTGGAAGGTACTAAATATCTTCGAGGAATATATGCATCAGAAAGTCCCTTTGGAACACGGGTCAAAATAAACATGTACAGCGGCGTGGTTGAAAATATGACCCCAGAAGAAATCAAGGATACTCCCTTAGGCACCCGTAAACTAATATCGAACATTTTTAGAAGAGTCAATGTAAAAGACATTTCTCCACATCATTAATTTGATTTAAAAAAATGTAAAACTTAAATAGAATATTGTTTGTGATCCAAAGTAGGATCCAAATCAAAATCAAAAAGTCGCAACTTTAAGGTAATATTGAGATACAGCAGAAAGTAGAAAAGAAGCACTTTGCTTTCCGTTACCAAATTTATTTGTTTCCTTATAGAGGAAGCATTAGTGATTTTTTTTTAAATAATAGATAAACCAAAGTCTTCATTTTGAGCAATTGAAAAATATTGAAATAGAGAAGGGTTTTTTTTGGGGGGGGGGGGCATCAAATGATTCGCCTTCCCCCTCCACTCTTAAGGGGGAGGTTAATAATAATTTTTAAGTTATTTCCTCGCTTTGAATTTTTATTATAAATTATATAATTATATTAATCATGAATGTAATTAACATAATTAACAAATGTTTAAATAAGAACCATGTTTTTATATTTTCCAATAGCAAAATGTAGGCCTCTATTTGCACTTTTTGCAATATTCATATTTCCGGTTCAAAACCGGATGAGAGAGATTTTTTCTTGTTCTTAGAAAATTATTTGTCTGAAGTAATTGTTTTAACGAATACATTTTTTTATTAATTATAAATGCACGCTATTATTTTCAATGTCCTAAATTGAAGCATGAATCCACAAATTTATTCAAAATTATATCATTTTAGGCAATTTTAAGTTAGAAACATTAAAAATTGAAATATTACAATTTTTTTAAATTGAACACTTTTTAAATTAGAAGTTGAATTATTTTAATTGTAAGTCGCTGCAAATGAATAATTATTCAATTGTTATTTATACATCAAAATTTTTTTTGAAATCTTTTAAAACATTCTTCTAGAAATATATTTGTTTACTGAAAAATCACTTCAAATTTCGCCAGGAACATTTCATTTTACATTTTTTGGAATCTTTACAAGTTTTAAATTATTTTAAAAAAATTTTCGAAACTTCTAAATATCTTTTAAAATTTTTCAAATTTAAAAATAATTTCATATTTTTCAAGGAATCTTAATATCATTTTAAATTTTCCCAGAAATGTTGAGACAATTTTTGTATTATCTTAAAAACTTTCAAAATCCTTAAAAGCATTAAAATTTTATTTAAAAACTTCTAAATATCTCCTCAACTTACTCGAATTTTTTCTCAATGTATACATTCTTATCTGTTATTCACACATCAAAATTCAACTTTTGGTATACTAAAGGCAAACATTTTCTTTTTATAACGTATTTTCTATCTTTATTAATAATAATTACATTATTCAAATTTCGCGGGAAAATGTATAGCTTCAAATTGGAAAGGGCGCTAAATTTAAATAATAAAAGAAGTCAAAGTAATGGAAAGCATAATATTTGCATTAAACATTGCCTTATTTAGGGTTGCCACCATATCTCAATTTATAAATTCTTCGAGATACAAAACTAATCATACACCTAAAAGATTAATAATGTTAGTGCAAAAAGATTTTGTTTCTAAATATATTTTAAACACTCTTTAGTTCTGTTTTCAGGTCAAAAAAATAAACTTTCACCAAAAATATGCATTTTTAACTATAATGATGAATCTTCAATCCAAAATATTAATTTTTAATCAACTAGTTAGTTGAATTTTCATCTAAAAAAGATCAATTTTCAACAAAAATTAAAATAGTTAAAATTTTAGAAAAATAAATGTTCAACAAAAAAAAAAAAACGAATTTTCAACCAAATTGTTTGTGTTTTCACCCAAAAAAATTTTTTTCAACAAAAAATAGAATAATTCAATTTTCAGTTAAAACAACCAATTTTCAACCAAAAAAATGAATTTCCAACAACATAATTCAATTTTACATCCAAAAGATGAATTTTCTGCGAAAAAAGGTACAGTTCCAATAAAATATATAATTTTCAACTAAAAAAGATAAATTTTCAAACCAAGAATATAATAGTTCAATTTGCAGCTAGAAAAGTACATTTTAAACAAGAAAACGAGTTTTCAGCAAAATTAATTAATTTTCATTTAAAAATGTAAATTTTCAACCAAAAATATAACAGTTGCATCATCAGTTAAAAAAGTTAATTTTCAACTAAAAAGAAACGAATTTTCAACCAAAGAAATTAATTTTTAATCACAATGATGAATTTTCAACCAAAAATATGAAATAGTTTTTTTTCAACCAAAGAAATAAAAAATGAAATGAATGAAATGAAACAAAAAATAGAATAGTTAAATTTCTACAAAACAGATAATTTTTCAATGAAAAAATTACATTTCTATCAAAAAAGGCAACGTAATAAAATTTAATTTTCAACCAAATTCATGAATTTTCAACTAAGAAGATCAATTTTATACCAAAAATAAAATAGTTAAATTTTCAGTAAAAAAATTAATTTTCAATAAAACTAAAATAAATTTTTAAGGAAATAGTATAATTTTTAACTGAGAACGATAAATTCCTATCAAAAAAGATAAAGTTTCGACTTCCCCCATATTTGTGCAACAGAACTGTTAAAGTTAAAGGTCAAAGCGTCGACAACTGTAATTTGGTGATTGTGAATTCTCTTTTGTTAAAACTCCTTCGGCTTTAACGAACACACAAAATGCGAACTTTTCTACATTAGGTTCAACACTATTATATCAAATGTATATTACATTTATTTCTGTACCTCAGCCTGGGATTGCTAATTCAGGTATTGCAAAATAAAGTAAAAGTTTTATTTATCAAGATTACGTTAATATTTGTTTCTTATTTTGCATTAAATTTTATCCTCAACTAACCTGAAAAATGTATCATTTCAATAAATTTATATTATTAAAATTCATAATATGCATTGGTATTAAAAAAACGTATGTGCATTGTCTTGTTTTCATAATTAAAAAACGTGCGCATCCTATAAAAAAAAACAATTTTGTTATTGAAAATTTTATTGCAACTTGTGTCGTTTTCCCATATATTTAATTTGTTTATTTTTAATGTTATTTTTTACGATTTGAACCAAAGATAGGTATTCTAGCGTAAAGTGGTTCTAAGAAAAATTTTATAACAACAGTTTTTAACAAATTTGTAGATCATTTTTGGTTGAAGAACTTTGGTCTATTCAACAGATTTGAACAAAAACTATGCGACATTTAATTTTTCTATTTTTAATGCGATTTTTTACGAATAAAACAAGAACTACACATCCTGTCGAAAAGTGATCAAGACCGAATTTGTAGATCTTTTTTATGTGCACAATTTTTGTTTCATCATCTTTTTTCATATCTTTCATAGTTTGACCGCAAAATGGCGCTAAATTTGACAAGTAGACGCTGAGAATTGATGCCTTCTCTAGAACCATATTTAAGGAGGAAATTCGCTTTCCAGTATCGTATATGCGAAACGTCAATTATCTTATTCGAAAAATTTGAGTCTGCACAGAAAAAACAAAATGTAACATTTACAGCGATTTCAGAGTAATCTTTACCTGCAACAAAAATTACCTTCACGTGTTAAGATTTACCCACCACATGGGAAATCCATGTGTTTTGATCGAAAAAAATTCAACTTCATCTACTTGAAAATTATCCGCAACGAAAATTCACTTCTGTTTTTTCTGTGAGGGCTCTGGCGAACATCTCATATTGTTTCTACGAAAGTTGCAAAAGATTATTTCAGTGTTTTGAATTCATTATGTTTATGTTGTCTTGGAACTCCTCGTTTAATTTGATGTAGTGAATATTAAATGATCGCAAATTTTATGCTAAATAGTGCAAAACTTTTTTCACCTATTGTAACAAACACCACTATATCAATTTTGAAACGCATCAATTTTTTCTGTGTCTTGATATTGTAGAACACTGAAGTTTCAATCCTTTTTATCATTTATTTAAACAGAAAGTCTCTCAGTGTATGGGAAATAGGAAACAGAAAATTTTAAAAAGATTGGTGTAGGCGAATGAGATTGTTTGATAAGCTGGGATGACCTGGACATGTAGCAAGAGACAGAGATAAGAAACTAGTAGATGGATGTCAGAGGAAAGGAGAATCGAGATAAAATAAATGGTAAAGGTGATACAAGTCAGATGGAGACTGGGAAATAAAATAAAAGAATCAATGTATTGGGAGAAGGATGGGAGGAGAAAATGCAAAGTATTTGAATAGGTTAGCCCTAGAGAAATTCAATGTTCTTGCTCGAAAATTCATCTTTTTGGTTGCAATTATTTTTTCTGTTGAAAATTAATTTTTTAAACTCAAAATATAACTATTCGGTTTTTGATTATATATTTATCTATTTTGTTGGTATTTTCTCATATATTATCAGACATTATTAGTTGCGAACACTTGTAGATTATTATTATCAATTTTACCTTGAGATAATCATCATCAACCCAGTTTTATTGTATGTAAATTTTGTAATGAAATGTAAATATCTCAGAAAGACAAACTTCACGTCTACAACCTATGATATAACAACTATAGGATATCATATAAATTAATGAAGTACCAGAATATTCTTTAGTTAAGTTGTTGTTCAAGTTCTTCATAAATACATGAATCCTTTTTCCTTTAATTAGAAAAATGAGGATTATTCAGACCCTTGCCTTATCCTTGGCGGTGATCCTCAATTCTATTGGTAAATATAATAATATAATTGTATCTATATAATTTTAGGTACATTTTTTTAATCTATCCCCAAACAGAATTTGTGCGATGTAATCTGCAGTCTATCCCAATTGTTATTTTCTTCCCAACTTTTTTTCGCTCACGCCAAAGCAGATTTCCAAATCGGATATCAATTCCATACCGCTCCACGTCGTATTTGATCCGCGTAACATATCAGGATCTGCATATAAGCATAGAACCTGAAGTTGTACAGCTACCAAATGCGACGTGGAGCCGTATGGAATGCAGGCGCCGATATTCTGTCCACGTGGATATGTAAGTTGGAAATTAGATCTGAACCTGAGGAAGTCCTTTGTTTCGAGGGTCAGAAACGTTGACTAGTTCCATATTTCTCATAAAAAATTAGTCAAATTAGGCGCCGCGCTTGAAAAAAAAGGTTTCGTAGTCTATTGAGACGTGAATTAGGTCGTTCGAATCTCCTACTGCCACAAATTCCCTCCCCAGCTCCCCCTGCTTTCGCCTACTTCTCCACCCCTCCCATAATTACCCTCTGCTCTCTTCCCATACTACCCCACCCTCTTACTTCCCCCATCACTCCCCAACCATTTCTCTACTGCACCGCCCCTTACTTCCCCACAATTCCCTACTACCACTTCTGTCCTCTCTAGACCCTACTTCTCTCTCTTACTGAACTATCCTTCTCCTTGTCTTCTCCCCGCACTTCCCCTACGTCCTCTAACATCCCTCCACTTAATTCCCCCATCAGATCCCCTCACTTCCAATACTTCTCCCTTTTCTACTTCCCCTCTCCTCGCTCCCCCTACTCACCCTTACAACCATACTACCTCCTTTCCCTTCCCTTACTCTCCATCCACGCACTACTCTATCCACGCACTCCCCCAACTTCTCTTCCCCTCCCTTATCATGATACCCTCTCATGACTTTCTCTCACTTATCCTATTGGGAAAAAGTACGGCGTACAAAAGACTGCTCGAGGTTATGAAGCCCTAAAAAGTCATCCAGGAAGGCGGCATACGTTCTGGAATTATTAAACACGTATTCCCCTTTTTTAAGGTCCGTTAGTTTCAGGGTCGTATACAAATCACGTAAGGCGATCTGCGGGAAATGGGAGTTTGTTAAAATCTTACTGTTTCTTAATAATTAATAAAAGTAGTTACAACAAAAAAAGATGAATTCTCAATAGAAATTGTAATAGTTCATATTTCAACCAACAAAAATGAAATTTCTACCGAAAGAGACGAATTTTCAAATAAAAAAGACGAATCTTCAACAAATGCTGCATATTTAACCAAGAAAGACCTACAAAACAGTTGAATTTTCTACCAAATAGTAAATTTTAAAAATTCATTTTTAATCAGAACAGATTACATTTAATCAATTAACATGATTTAAATTTTATATGTATGTATCTTCGTTCCCTAAGTTTATGAAGTTTTAGTAAGATGTGGGGAGACGCTAGCGCTCAGACGATAGCGCGCCAGGCTTCCGTGCAGGAGGACTGGGGTTCGATCCCTGAGCCGGTACCAATGGAAATTTTTCTATGTACTTCTACCGAGGCTTCGGTGGTTCGGAACCCACCTTAAACTGTAGGTCCCCTCAGAAAAAGCTGGTATCGTACCAAGGTGGGGCTCCATGTCGAGGGGACTAGCCTTGGAGGTCGAAGCCGATTCTGTAAAGACTCGAAAATGAGTCAGCGTTCTTCTTGCGTTTGGGGACTCCTATAGGAGGCACCACGCTCGATGGTCGCTGGCCGATTTCGAGTAATGAACACACACACATACACTTACATAACACACCAGGACAGTGCTTCGAATCTGTGCATCTACCTGATGACCTCAGAGGGATCGCTCCGTACACCCTAGCCTGCTAGGGAGGCTGCCGAATGGCAGAGTGGGTGAGGATCACTTTGCCTGATCAACAAAGGAGGACGTCATTTACTGTGCGATAGGTATGCCTGGCACTTGAGAGGTATAATCTCAGAACGTTGATAACAACGAAAACCCACCGAGATCCAGAAAACACTCGGCGAAGGATGGCCGGATTCGTAGTACTGCCTTGAGAATAAACACGGGTATGGCACAATAGGCTTTATAGCTTGAGCGCCAGGGATGGGACCTCCCGGGCCCCCCGCCTACATTACAACTATCAACTATCAACTAGTTTGGAGAAAATTTCAGGGTATCTTACATAGGGGGACAGAGGGTTGAAAATTTCACAAAAACTGCTTACGCAATTTGTAGATGGTCCTTATTTGTTTATTCATTTATTATTATTTCATTAATTTGGGGATATTACATTTGATATTAGGCTGTGTCTAGTCGTCCCGAAAAATTAGGGGGGTTGGACCAATATTATTTATGTGGCCAGTCACAGGGGTGCCTTCCCTAGGTACAACTAATATTATCAGATAAATCACAAGTAATACTGTTATAATAACAATATTATTAAGTATTACTAATGCAATTTAAACTGATAACAATGTTTTTTTTTAAATTACAGCTTTTTCGCGCGCTCACTAGATGCCTCACAGTTTAGTGTACATAAAACTTTTGAATCCGAGTTATTTCAGAGAAAATTTTCGCTCCGTTCATTTCAGCCAAGAAAAGAATAAATATCTTATGACATTTTTAGTTTTTTAAATTATGGAATGATTTATTTTTATGTAAGAAATGGGACGACGCCTCCACTATTTCGATTACTGATTTTTTTATCATACGAATACGCTTTATTTGCACACATCTACTGAAGAGAAATATCTAATCTTCTGCTTCTTTTTATTGCAGAGTTGAGTTCACAATTCGACTGTCTACCTAATGGCGCCCCTATTCCTGGTGTTCCTCTTTCCGGAACGCCTTCTTCTCCTGAAAGGTCTCCTCCTCTTGCCGAACCTTCTCTTTGTGTCAACTCCAGGTCTTCTCCTGCCAGACCAACTTCTCCTGTCGAGCCTCCTCTTCGTGCCAGGTCCAGGTCTCCTCCTGCCAGTCATGATTCTTCTCTTGGACTTGAGCATATACGGCTCATTCCTCACACCAATCCGCACCGGCAATATGAAATTCGGAAATATACTTTTCCTGCCGATAAAGAAATCCAATTACGCGGAAAAGCACATAAGAACTTTAAGCCCATGCCAACCAAAGAACAAGATGTTTTAACAACATCCACTGGCGACGTTGTTGCAATATTGGTGGGTAATACACATCTGCGTGGAATATATACAACAAGAAGTACCTTTGAAGTACGGGTCAAAATAAACATCGACAGCGGCGTGGTTCAACCTTTGACCCCAGAAGAAATCGAAGAAACTCCCTTGAGCAGCCGTCACTCAATATCAAACCTTTTTAGAAAAGTCAATTTGCGAGACATTTCTCCACATCATTAATTTCATTCGAAAAAATGTAGAAGTCAAATACAATATAGTTTGTTTGTACAGTTTTCCAAGAGCTGGTTTTATTTATTTGACTTCCTTGATATTAGGAATTGATTTAGCCTTTTTCCCTTTTAATTGTAGGGCAATCGGTACAATCAATGGCCACTTTAGGAATATTCCACGTTTAGAAATTTGTAAAAAACACTATAAGCGTCGAACGAAATTCTAAAATACACAGATGCATAATCAATTTTATAAAGAATTAAATTACCGTAGTAAGTTGAGTGTTAAAAGTAGGGTATAATTCATATTTGAAGAAATTAACAATGATGTCAAAAAGACAATCACTGGCCGGAGCCAAACTATTTTTGACACTAAGTTTCCGCATAATTCACAAGGACATTCACTGGTCATCTATTTATCAGTGCACACCCATCATTTTTAGGTGAGAATCTTAGTTAGTATCTCAATTCACTCAATTAAATTAAAATTCACAAGCTTTTAATGAAATCTATCGTAAATATTTGAGAAAATAATCATTGTCAAAATGCGGAAACTCCTGACCTCAACAGCATTTCGTTTAAATTCCTTACTTATTCAGCATCACCAGTTTTACTTTACTCTGGAATTTAAATGCACTACACTGCACTAACTAAGCTTGTCGAATACGCTGCGGAATTGTTTACGCGTCATCTCGCACTATTTATTATTAGTTTTGTTTGTGAGTATTCTTTCAGAGAATTGAAAAAAATTCAGGAACATTTTATCAGTTATCAAAACATGAAAAACTAATTTACTGAAATGGAAAATCAAAGAAACATAGTAGGTATAAGTGAAGCTTCTAATATATTGATTTCAAAAATATTAGTTCACAATTTCACTGTATGGAAATTTTGTAAGCTTAGCTTCTAGTTTCAAAAATTTGTGTTATCAACAGTAACACGTTTATCATGAACTTAACCCATCCTCCGACTTTGAAGAAAATATTGTCTTTCAGATAATGATAATATTGATAATTAGATTTAGACGAGGGATTGATACTGTACGAAAGTTATCTCTAATTCAAAAGTAAGCATTGTTAAAAATTATTAATAAAATAGAGGAAATATTTCTGTTGTTAATTGTAACTAATTTTAGAAGAAAACATAAGGTGGACTCCAAACAAAAATTGCGGATTGAAATTATTTATTTAGAGTTTTATGTTCTTGCTTTCTATTTTATAAGTATAAGTTGCAATTCTTACTCAATCCTAATCTTATGAGGCTCATTTTGTTTCCATGTAAGCAGCTTTCTGAGGTAACAACTATAGGATATCATATAAACTAATTAGGCACTAGAAAATATCAATTAGATAAATTGTCATGTGAATTCTTCATTAATATATTAATAAGATTTTCCTCTAATTAGAAAATATGAGGATTGTTCATACCCTCGTGTTATCATTGGCGGTTATCCTTAATTCTGTTGGTGATTAAAATAATATAATATATCAACGATTGTAGGTATATTTTTTCAAGCTATCGGCAAATCAGAATTTTTGCAATATATGCTGCAGTCTATCCCAACAGCTATTTTCATACAAACTTTATTTGAGTTCGTCCAAAATAAGTACGAATTTAATCTGATTTTTTGTCGGGACAATCCAGACAGTGTGTCATAAGAAAGGAAATTCGAGAAATGATCATATTGATACGGAATTCGCACAAATTTACGAACCGGAGAGTACATCCTAAAATTTGCGCTTCGAAATGTAGCCCTTTGCTCAGAGGGTCAACAAAATTGATCACCACCAAATTTCCCATTAAAAATTAGGCGAGGTAGGTGCCGCGGCACTGTAAAAAAGGTTTTCGTAGCCTATGAAGACGTTAATTAAGTATTTCAAATCTCCTCCTACCCTACTGCCCCTTATTTTGCCTAGTTCTCCTCTCCTCCATGCCCCTTAATCCCCCTCACTTCACCACCTACCAACCTTCCTCTACTACCTCACCCCTCACGTCCCCTACTTTCCCTTCCTTACTTACTCTCACTCCTATGTTACCCATACCCTCCCACACTTCCCCTGATTACCCCTCCCTAGTCCCTAGCTATCCATAATTCCCATTCCCGAACTCCCCCTACTTCTCTTGCCTCACCTCACTCCCCCCACGATCCTTACTTCCTGATTCACTTTCCCTCCTTTCCTCTACTCCTTACTACCATACTTTCTCCCCCCCCCCCCCCGGGCAAAGAGCCCACGTATACACCCTCCCAATTCCAGATACTCCTCCTTACTTCACAACTACCTTTCCGTTCCTCTACTTTTCATCCCAACAATTCCCATCTTCTCCCATGCTTCTCACCTCTCGCTTCCACTCACTTCTCCAGTAGTGGGGCCAGACCGTGCTCTAATCAAGAGCGTCTTACTAGATATGTGAAATATGCAATAATTGACCGTCGCAGTGGACGGAAACTATTAGTCACTCGCATGAGTCATTCGGAACGTGTGAGTACCCACTTTTGCATAGAACCTCACTTTAGCATAAACTCACCGTCCCTATCTTTAACATGGAGAACCCGTCCTGTAGAAACCCCAGAATAATTCCTGTCTTTTGTTTTAAGCAGTCATTATGACAACTAGGAACTACTGGTCGCTCGGAATCAGTTGCGTACTTTGAACCTTCGTGAACTAAGTAACGAATAATCGAGTTGGGAACAAAGTACCTTCGGTTTCAGTCGTCGTATGAGTAACTTTCCGAATGAAGTCCGTATAAAACATCCGGTAGAGTTCTGCTGTTGCTCTGCAACATATCGGAGGTACAAACGAAAAATCAAACAGAGTCACTTTTTGGATAAATTCCGTTGGTTATACGTTCGTAAAATGAACTCAAGAGTGGATCCGGTAGCTATTTAGTACCGTGTTCATATACACCGTAATGCCTAAAACGGTGGAATTAAGAAACTCCGAACATGGAGAGTCCCTGCTTGTATTTTCTTACAAGCAGGAAACTCGCCAATTCGAGCTTCCAATTCCTTCCATCGACGAGCCTAACTTTCTTCATGCTTTTGTTAGCGAGTGACGGAATGCGTGAATAATAGCAGGCGAACGTGCCGATCGCTCAAGGACGCTCGTAGGAAAATCCCACAGACGAATCGTCCCGTTAGAGTCTCGATCCGTGCAGTGGCTCTCCTTGTAATCTCCATGCTATACGAATTAGTCATTTTTTTTAAAAATTGTTTTCTTTCTATACTGCGGACATGTGTATTCGGATGCATACGAATGGGCATGTCCAGGTAAAGGTTCTCAGTTTGAATAACCCTTAATTAATTACCACTGCACGATTCGAGGATCTCGGTGGTATTATTTTTAATTTTTCTCCTTCTTATACTGATGTTATTTCATCAGTTTTTAATTTTATTATTATGCTAATATTATTATATCAGATAAGATTATTAATATTTTCATAATATTATATTGTTGATATTATATTATTAATATCATTATTATAATATTATATTATTATATTATTAGTCAAGCTATTATATTGAGCTCCAACCGAATTGTCTTAAAGCATCAATAAACTAATAGGATTTTAACATTTATCAGTCCATGTACTTAGGAATTTTAGTTTCTCTTAAAAATAAAAAATAAATAAAAAAAACAAAGATGTTAAACAGAATGCATCCGGATGCATACGAATGGGCATGTCCAGGTGAAGGTTCTCAGTTTTAATAACCCTTAATTAATTACCACTGCACGATCCGAGGATCTCTGTATTATTATTTTTGATTTTTCTCCTTCTTATACTGATGGTATTTCATTAGCTTTAATTTTATGATTATGCTAATATTATTATATTAGATTAGATTATTAATATTATCATAATATTATATTGTTGATATTATTTTATTGATATTATTATTATTATTATATTATATTATTGTATTAATATCTTAAAAATAAAAAAAAACAAAGATGTTAAATAGAATTAACTTTTAGGATAATTTTGAAAACAATGTAACGCAGAAAGGACGGAGAGCGAGCACAACGCAACGGTAGGCACGAACCTCCAACGTACAATGATGCCATTGGCGCGCGGGCCCCTAAAAATCGAATGGTGGGGCAAACTTGCGGATCGATATCCCCACTCCGCTCCGAATACACGGAGTGGGAGTGTCACGACGGGCCTTGGCGCGCGAGCCGAGTCTCCGGGCATAAAGGAGCGCGTTTTAGCCACCATCGTCACTCGGCATCCTGCCACCAGCAAGCAACCACCACTGGCTCTTCAGTCGCCGTCCTCTTTCTGCCTAGAGCGAACGAAAATAAACTAAAATCATCTTAGAACCAGTCTCCATTTTTGACTACAACCTTTAACAACAAACCTGCTCTTTTCAGACAAAATAACGTAGAAAAGACTTTGAATAACTTTGAGTCATCCTCTGCCACTCGCTGGCCCAAACCACTCTCTACTAGGCGCCTTACTGGATAGTCCTTTTAGCGAATTGTTCGAGTCGTGAGCCGGAGCCAAATTCTTTCAGGCAGTATTGCTCTAGGCTTCCGCAAGGTAGACCTTTTGGATACTGGTTGAATGGGGTTACACTCTCGGCAGAGAGAACTCCGCCACCGGATCAAGGCCCGTCAAGGAGGGACGTACCTTGAGTATCGCCACCAGGAGGCGGCGAGGAACGCCACCAGCTACCACGAGGAGGTTGTTAAGATCGTTACTAGTCGCCACCAGGAGGTGGTGAATACGAACTTTAGCTGTTCGCCGGAGGGGACGATAGGCCGCCCTGCCGATTTTCCCCTCTGCCGCTCGTAACAGAGAGCCCACGAAAGGCACGCAAGATCCGACAGGAAATCCGGGGACACTTCCCTACCGCACGGTGGACGTTGATACCAGTGCTTCCGGATCAAGACCGGAGTCTGGTAATCAACTTCAATATTGAACGGGGGATACTATTCTATCAACCCGAATCGATGCCGGGCTACCACAACCCGTCCACCAGGAAGCCGCTCTCCGAGGTTAAGATTCTCCGAGAGAACCCGATAGAAGCAGAAAGGCGGAAAGTGCGTGACAAATACCGCCTTTTAATCCGGACAACCAAGCTGGGTATTCGCTGTCCGCAGACGGCTGGGACATGCACAAACGAGGATTTTTATAAAGCACTAGAAGGGTATCGATCAAGCGGATCCCCGTTATCCAGACGAAGCAGTACCGAAGAAGTTGGCATACCCCGCCAATCTGGAACGACCTGCCATATACCGAGATTCAGCAGCAAAGTCATTCGTCATCCAACGTTTCCTAGACCGTATGAGAAGAAGGAAGAAGTAGAAACCGATGGAAGAAGTAAACCCCTGGAAACTATTTCTGCAGGCTCAGGGGAAGAGAACCTTCTTGCCCCCACCGACCAGCCAGCGCGTACCAGCAAAGGGCATGCAGAAGCTAGATGCGTGACTACGATAAACTCAGGGCTACGTCTACCTCGAGCCTCTCCCTTCATCACAAGAGAGAAACTTGCCAAGTAGAGGTAGCAGTAACGGCACACGTAACGTCGTGAATAATTGAAATTAAAGAAAACAACGGCCCCTTTCGGGGCCACCAAAGATTTTTACGAGGATCGTCTCCTTGTTCACAATATAAAAGGAAGAACATACCAGTGTATCGCTCTACTACTGAACAGAGATCGTGCATCCTTTCACTACTGGAATTGAGTTACTTTCGTTCAATCGTGCAAGTATATCCATTCCAACATACGGTGGAGCTCAGTCGCTGCTCTACGACCTATCGGAGATACAATCGAGAAGTCAATATCTCTTGCCCTCTCATAAATATAATTATCCGTTAAGCCCCTGTTTCAAGAAGGGCACAGCGGGAGAACGAGCGTTTAATTTTCCGACAATACTTGTTAGAGGATTAGAGCCGGTTAAGAAAAACAAAAATTATTAAAATATTAGGGAATTAAATTTTAATAGGCTGCATTAGGTTCATTAGATAATGACGAGGAGATTAAAAAAAGATTGAAAAAATCGGTTAATCCGTTCAATCTCAGTTGAGAGTTTGGTAATTTTGCATTCACTTTCAAATTACCTTCATTATTGACAATATTAACCGATTTTCTTAATCTTGTTTTTCATTTTTTTTCGTAATTTCAGAGATTGTAAAAGATAGGCGTGGATCCAGAAGAGTTTTTTGTTTTGAGGGGGGGGGGGGGGCGTCAATAATTCGCCTTTCCCCTCCACTCTCAAGGGGGAGGTTAATAATAATTTTTAATTTATTTCCTCGCGTTGATTTCTTATGATGAATTATATAATTATATAATTCATAAAGGTAATCAACATAATTAACAAATGTTTAAATAGGAACTATGTTTTTATATTTACAAGCTGCGTCTTGTATGTCATAGTATATCATTATTTTCAAGTAGCAAAATTTAGGCGTCTATTTCCACTTTTCGCGATATCCATATTTCCGGTTAAAATCCCGGCTGAGACAGTTTTTTTCTTGTGCTCAAAAAATTATTTGTCACAAGTAATCGTTTTAACGACTCTAAATCTGTATTAATTATAAATGCATTCTTTTATATTCAATGTTCTAAATGAAAGAATGAATCCACTTTATTCAAAATTATATCATCATAGAAAATTTTAAGTTAGAAACATTAAAAATTGAATGTTTACAATGTTTTTAAATTGAACACTTTTTTAATCAGAAGTTGAATTATTTTAATTTGAAGTCGCTGCAAATGAATAAATGTTTGATTGTTATTCATACATCAAAATTTTTTTTGAAATCTTTTAAAACATTCTATTAAAAACATATTTTTTTACTAAGAAAATCACTTTGAATTTCGCAAGGAAAATTTTTAAAAAATTTTTTGAAATCATTAAAAGTTTTAAATTATTTTGGAAATTGTTTCAAAACTTCTAAATATCTTTTAAAATGATTAGATTCTTTCCTAAAACTTTTAATAAATCCTGGGAAATTAAAAAAATTGTCTTAAAATCTTCCAGACTTATTTTTACAGTTTTGGAAATCTTTTTGAATATTCTCTTGAAATGGATTTTTCAAAATAAAAAATAATTTAAATTTTTTCAAGGAATCTTAATACATTTTTTTATTATTTGGAACCTTTCAAAATGCCTGAAAAGCTTCTAAATGTTTCGTTAAAAATCTTCAAAAACATACATTTTGTTACAATTTGCTTCTGTTCTGAAATATTCTGTTAAAAATAATTTTTCAAAATAAAAATCATGTTAAATTTTCCCAGGAATCTCAAGACAATTTTTGTATTATCTTAAAGCCTTTCAAAATCCTTAGAAGCTTTAAAATTTTATTTACAACTTATAAATATCTTCTCAACTTACACGAATTTTTTCTGAATGAATACATTTTTATCTTTGATTCACATATTAAAATTCAATATTTTCACTTACAAATAAAACTTTTTTTAATAAGAATAATTAAAATTAACATTTTAACATTCAAAGTTTAAGTTCAGCTCTCCGAAATTTTAACGTTTCAAGGCTTTCTCTGAAGTTTTTTACTTTTTTTAAAAGACATTTTTAGCCTTAGTTTTTCCAAATGAAAGATTAACTGTTCTACTTTTGATTGTATATTTATATTTTTGAGTTGCAAAATTAACTATTTGTTGAGAATTCTTATATTATCATAAAACTTTGTCTTTTTTCATATATAATCAGACATTATTAGCTGCGAACACTTCTAGATTATTATTATCAATTTTACCTTGAGATAGTCATCGTCAGCCCAGTTTTATTGTATGGAAATTTTGTAATGAAATGTAAATATCTCAGAAAGAAAACTTCACGTCTACAACCTATGAGATAACAACAATAGGATATCATATAAATTAATGAAGCACCAGAATATTCTTTAGTTACATTGTTATTCAAGTTCTTCATAAATTCATAAATCCGCGACCAAAACGCGACGTGAAGCCGTACGGAATGCAGGCGCCGATATTCTGTCCACGGGGATATGTAAGTTGGAAATTAGATTTGAACCTGAGGAAGTCCTTTGTATTTTGTTTCCCCTGCTTCGCCTATTGCTCCTCTCCACCCATAATTACCATCGGCTCACTTCCCATACAACCCCTCCCCTCAATTCCTCCAACACTCCCCAACCATTCCTCTACTGCACATCCAATAACTTCCTCACAATTCCCTACTACCGCTCCTCTCCTTTCTAGACCCTTCTTCTCTCCTCTACTAAAGTATCCCTCTCCTTGTCTTCTCTCCGCACTTCCCCTTCTCCCTCTAACATCCCTTCCATTTATTCCCCCATCACATTCCCTCTCTTCCAATACTTCTCCCTTCCCTACTTCTCCCATTTCTACTTTCATTCTCCTCGCTCCCCCTAACCACCCTTGCACCCATACTACCTTCCCTTCCCTTACTCTCCATCCACGCACTCTCCCAACTTCTCTTCCCCTCATTCCCCTCCCTTATCATGATACCCTCTCATCACTTTCTCTCACTTATCCTATTGGGAAAAAGTACGACGTACGAACGATTGCTCGAGGCTACGAAACCTTAAAAAGTCATCCAAGAAGGTGGCATGCGTCTCCAAAAAAGGATTTCCAAGATCGATCGCTGATTTTTTTATCATACAAATACGTTTTATTTGCAGAAATCTACAATAGAGAAATATCTAATCTTCTGTTTCTTCTTATTGCAGAGTGGAGTTCACAATTTGACTGTTTACCTAATGGCGCCTTCATTCCTGGTGTACCTCGTTCCGGAACGTTTCTTTTCCTGAAAGATGTCGTCCTCTTGCCGAGCCTTCTCTTTGTATCAAGTCCAGGTCTCCTGCCAGACCACCTCCACCTATCAAGCCTTTTCTTCGTGCCAGGTCCAGGTCTCCTGCTGCCAGGCATGATTCTTCTCTTGGACTTGAGCATATGCGGCTCATTCCTCACACCAATCCGCACCGGCAATACGAAATTCGAAAATATACCTTTCCTGCAGGTGAAGAAATTCAAATGCACGGAAGAAGATGTAAGAGCTTTAAGCCCATGCCCACCAAAGAACAAGATGTTTTAACAACATCCACTGGCGACGTCGTTGCGATATTGGTGGGTAATACACATCTTCGTGGAATATATACAACAAGAAGTCGCTTTGAAGTACGGGTCAAAATAAACATCGGTAGCGGCGTGGTTCAACCTTTGACCCTAGAAGAAATCAAAGATACTCCCGTAGGCTCCCATCGCCTAATATCAAAGCTTTTTAGGAAAGTCAACGTAAAAGACATTTCTCCACATCATTAATTTCATTCGAAAAAATGAAGAAGTCAAATACAATATAGTTTGTTTGCACGGTTTTCCAAGAGCTGACTTCATTTATTTGAGTTCCTTGATATTAGGCATTGATTTAGCCTGTTTCGCCCTTTAATTGTAGGGTAATCGGTACAATCAATGGCCAATTTAGAAATTTTCCCAGTTTAAAAATTTGTAAAAAACACTATAAGCGTCAAACGAAATTCTGAAATACACATATGCATAATCAATTTTATAAAGATTCAAATTACCATAGTAAGTTCAGCGTTGAAAGTAAGGTATAGTTCATATTGGAAGAAATTAACAATAATGTCACAAAGACAATCATTGGCCGAAACCGAACACTTTTTTTGACATGATATCCACTCATTAGACATAAGAGAAAGTGACAAATAAGTACATACATAGTCTACAAAAAGTGTAAACAATTTTGAATGCATTTTTGCAAAGATATTAGTTATTTTCTTTTTAGATATTGTGGCTAATCACTATTTTTCCTCATAATTCACGAGGATATTCACTGGCCACCTATTTATCAATCTACAGCCACAATTTTATTGTATGGAAATTTTGTCAGCTTAGCTCCTAGTTTCCAAATTTGCGTTATCAAGAGTAACACGTTCATCGTGAACGAGAAATTCATACTATAGGAAAGTTATCTCTAATTCAAAAGTAAGCAATGTTATATATTATTAATAAAATCAAGGAAAATATTTCTGTTGTTAATTGTAACTAATTTTCGAAGAGAACATAAGGCGAATTTCAGACAAAAATTGCGGATTGGAATTGTTTATTTGAAAATATTTATTTAGAGTTTCACTTTTTTGCCTTTTATTGTATAGGTATAAGTTGCAATTCTTATTCAATCCTAATTTTGTAAGGCTTATTTTGTTTCCATGTAAGCAGCTCTCTGGGTAACAACTATAGGATATCCTATAAACTAATTAAGCACTACAATATATTAATTAGATAAATTGTTATTCGAATTCTTTATCAATATATTAATCCGATTTTCCTCTAATTAGAAAATATGAGGATCATATATACCCTCGTGTTACCATTGGCGGTTATCCTCAATTTTGTTGATGGTACAAATAATATAATATATCAATAATAGTAGGTATATTTTTTCAAGGTATCGGCAAATCAGAATTTTTGCAATATATGCTGTAGTCTATCCCAACAGCTATTTTCATACAAACTTTATTTGAGTTTGTCCGAAATAAGTACGAATTTAATTTCATTTTTTCTCGGGAGAACCCAGAATGTGTGTCATAAGAAAGGAAATTCGAGAAATGACCCTATTGATACGGAATTCGCACAAATTTTCGAACTGGAGAGTACATTCTCAAATTTGCGCTTTGAAATGTAGTCCTTTGCTCAGAGGGTCAACAAAATTGATCAGCACCAAATTTTCCATGAAAAATTAGGCGAGGTAGGTGCCGTGGCACTGTAAAAAAGGTTTCCGTAGCCTATGAAGACGTTAATCAAGTATTTCAAATCTCCTCCTTCCCTACTTCACCTTATTTTGCCTAGTTCCCCTCTCCTCCATGACCCTTAATTTCCCTCACTTCACCACCTACCAACTTTCCTCTACTACCTTACCTCTCACGTCCCCTACTTTCCGTTCCTTACTTACTCTCACTCCTATGTTACCCCTACCCTCCCACACTTCTCATGCTTCCCCTCCCCTAGTCCATAGCTATCCATTATTCCCGTTCCCGAACTCCCCCTACTTCTCTTTCCCTCCCTTCCTCTACTCCTTACTACCATACTTCCCTCACAACCCCTCCCCAACTAGCTCACGCATACTCCCCCCACTTCCAGATACTCCTCCTTACTCCCCATACTTCCCAGCTACCCTTCCCTTTCTCTACTTTTTATCCCCACAATTCCCATCTTTTACCATGCTCCCCACCTCTCGCTTCCACTCACATCTCCAGTTTTGGTACAATAACAGTTTCAAAGTTAACTTTAAATATATGTTGTAATCAAGAGCGTCTCACTAGATATATTCTATACGTCCTTCTATATTCCAGCTCAATATCCTGGTTTACTCTTTTTCTTCTATTTCCCTCCACATTGAAAACCTGTAACACCTTTTCTTCCGTCCTTGCCTTCTCTGCCTTTTCTTCAAACGTTTTATTTTTCTCCTATTTTTTTTGACCATACAACCCTGTAAAATCTTTCTTTTTTCTCCTATAATCTTCTCCATTGCTTTTTTTTCTTCTGAATCATCCTAACTCCTTTCTCACTTCCTTCTTCTCTTTACATTTTCTCATCCCATACACTTCTATACCCTCCTTTACTAACTCCTTTTTTGCTTCTGCCCTCAATAATACTCTTTTTACTTCTATTATTATTCCCATCTCTTCGTTTACATTTCCCTCACCCATTTTGATATTTTCGGACCTTTCCTTAAATTTTTTGTTTCTATTGACCAATCCCCTCTTCCTGTTTTTTTAAGCTTTACTTCCTTCTCGTCCTTATTTGTATTGCTCTTTTCTCCCTTCAATTAATTATATTTGATGACACTCTTATGATTGAAAATTAATTTTTTTCAATCAAATTTGACTATTCCATTTTTGATTGTACATTCATCTTTTTTGGTTGCAAATTCAACTATTTGGCTGAGAATTCATCCATTATGTTACAAATGTGTCTTTCTTGGTGAAAATTGTCCTATTAGGTTGAAAATAACTGTATTTTATAAAATATTCGTCTCTTTTGGTAGAAATTTAATGTTCTTGCTTAAACATTCATCTGGTCAACTTGTTGAGAATTCATATATTATTAACAAAATTATTTTTTTTGCATATATTATCAGTTAGAGATTATCATTTTTCTTTCACGCTTATATGCTCCTAAAGTTCAAATACTATAAAAATCAGAATGTATTAGCTGTCAACACTTGTAAATTATTATTATCAATTTTACCTTGAGAAACTCATCGTCAGCCCAGTTGTATAGCATGGAAATTTCGTAATGAAATGTCAATATCTTATAAAGACAAACTTCACGTCTCCCATCTATAAGATAACAACTGTAAGATATTATATAGACCAATGAAGGACGAGAATATTCAGTACAGTTACATTGGTATTCGAATTCTTCAATAATATAATTATCCGTTTTCCCTGTAATTAGAAAAGATGAGGATTGTTCATATTCTCGTATTATCCCTGGCGGCGATTCTCAATTCTATTGGTGAATATAATATATTTATAATTTGAGTGTATTTTTTCTAACCTATCCGCAAATCAGGATTTGTGCGATGTAATATGCAGTCTATCCCAATTTTTAGTAACCTATCAAGATTTTAATTAAGTCGTTTAAATCTCCTCCACCCCTAATTTCCCTACTTTCGCCTATCACCCCCTCCGCTCCATTTCCCTCACTTCTCTGCTTACCACCCCTTAACACCCTCTGTTTACTACTATCCTCTACTCCTATCTCTTTCCGTACCTCCTCACCTTACTTTCCTTCAATTCCCCTCACTTCGCCAACCCTCACTTCCAATACTAACACATTTAATTGCCGTCCCTTTCTCTAATGCCCCTCCCTTCACGTCTCTTATTTTCCAAAGTTTACTCACCCCCACACTCTCATACTATCTGTACCCTCCCCTACTTCCCCCTATCATCCCGTACGCACCATCACTTCCCTAATACCTTTACTCCCACACTTCCCCTACTACCCTCCCTTTCTAGCCATCCCCTACTTCCCCTCAACCTCCCTCTACTCCTACTTACTTTCCCTATTTCCATACCACAACTAACTTCTCCTATTGTTTTTCGCCACCCTTATTCTCCCTTCCACAGCTTCCGATTCCTTGTTTTTTTCTCAATTCCTCTACAGGGAAGAAAACCCTAAAACGTAATTCAAGAAGGCGCCATGCGTCTACAAAAAAGGATTTCCAAGGCTATTTAAATATATTAGGGGACACGCATCAATTATGTAGAGTTTTTTTTCTGATCAATTGAACCATCTACTCCCCTTCGTCAGGATCCGTAAGTTTCAGTGTGGTCCACAAATAATGTAAGACGATTTGCGGGGAGGGAGAGTTGTGAAAAATCTTACTGTTTCTCATGAATTAATAAGAGCAGTTCCAAACCAAAAAAGATAAATTCTCAATAAAAATTGTAATAGTCTATATTTTAACCAAGAAAAATGAAATTTCAGTTTCAGCGAGAAAATTGAAAAGAAAAACGAATTTAATACAAAAAATTGTTGAATTTTCAAGCAAAGAGCTACTAGTCGAATTTTAGAACGAAAATACGAATTTATATGTATGTTTTCCCTAAGTTTATAAAATCTCAGTCAGATTTTAGGGGGGGAGGGGTGGTCAGAGAAAATTTTAGGGTATCTTATATAGGGGGAGAGTTGGTTAAAAATGTCACAAAAATTTCTCACGTAATTCATATGGATGATCCCTTATTTGTTTATTAATTTATTATTATTAATTCAGAGAAGGTATCAGATTTCTGTAAGATTTTACTCGTCCCGTTTTTGTCAAATGTTCACGTTTTGAGACCTCCTGCACCCGCAATTTTCTTGAAAAATCGAAAATTCAAATTTTGATCGCACAAAAAAAATGAAAAATAAAAAAATCCATTTTGCGATCAAACTATACAAGATACGAAAAAAGATGGAGTCAAAAATTGTGCATTAAAAGAAGATCTACAGATTTGTTACGGATAACTTTTTGATAGCAAGCGCAGTTTTTATTTTCTTCGCAAAAAACAGTATCGAAAATAAAAAAATTAAATTTTCGGACAAACAACACAAGCTAAAAAAAATTAATCAACAACATTTATTCACTCAAAAAAGACCTGAAAATTTGTTATGAATCATTTTCTGATAGTATGCGTAGTTTTTGTTTTAATCGTGAAAAATAAAATTAAAACCAAAAGAATCAAATTTTTGGAAGAAGGACACAAGCTATGAAAATAATGAATCGAAAAAAGTTTCAAATCCAAAAAAGCTACAAATTTTCCATGAATAATTTTTCGATAGGACGCGTTATAATACATGAAAAATGAAAAAATCCACTTTTTGGATAAAAAAAAAACTTTAGTAACATTTTATTTAACAAAATTGTTTGCCTAAATTATATCTACAAATTTTCTCAGAATCAGTTTACGCTAGGATGCGTATTTTTAGATTAAATCGTAAAAAGTAACATTGAAAATAAACAAATTAAATTTATGGAAAAACGACAAAAGTTGCAATAAAATGTTTAATAACAAAATTTTTTTCGCATAGGATGCACACTTTTCTCAATTGCAAAAACAAGAAAATGAAAGTACGCATGTTTCAATACAAATGCATATTATGAATTGTAATAATATGAATTGATTGAAATGATACATTTTTCAGGGTAGCTGAGAAAAAAATTGAATGGAAAATAAAAAAAAAATATTAAAGTAATCATGATAAATAAAATTTGTACTTAATTCAGCAATATGTGAATAAGCAATCGCAGGCTGAGGTACAGAAATAAATATAATATACGTTTAGTTGTAATAGTGTTGAAAATAATGTAGAAAAGTTCACATTTTTGACAAAATCGAGTTTTAACAAAAAGGAGCTTTAACAAAAGAGAATTCACAATCACGAAATTACAGTTGTCGTTGCTTTGAGCCGCGAGCGCAGCGGCTGATGAGGATGTGCCCGCGCAGCGCACAGTGTTCGGAAACACACCAAAAGTTGACTAAAATTCAAATAGTGAAAAAACTTTCTTGAAACCCAGTACCCTGATGTTTTCATGGTCAAGGAAATAAAATTTGAGGTTATACATGTCAAAAACAAAATGGCTGCCACAAACTAGCGGATCAACTTTGGAAAAACTGACGTAACGTTCGTGAAAAGTATTCGTCAGGGGGTTTTCCTTGGAATTCTCTGAATCACATGAATTCCTCGAATTCATGTAAATTCCCTAAATTATTTGCAATATTTTGAAATTCTTCGAATTTCGTTAATTCAAGAAATTCCCTTTATTATCCGAATTCTTTGAATTAGTGTAAATCTCTGAAAATTTCTTGGATACCAAGAAATTCAAAGTAATACAAAGAATTCAGAAGAATTGAAGCATTTAGGAAATTTAAAAATATACAAGGAATTCAGAGGAATTCAGCTTAATTGAAGGAATGTAAGGATTTAAATAAATTCATAATACTTTAGGAAATTTGGAAAATTTAAGAAATTTCTTGAATTCGCTAGAGATTCTGAATTCAGGATAGTCGAAGACTTCAGAGAGTTTCAGGGATTTACAAAGATTCAAGTAATTCAAGGAATTCATACATTTTGAATAATTTCAGACATTCGGAACATTTGAAGAATTCAGAGAATTCAGCATATTCAAAGAATCCAGGGAATTTGGAATATTAAAGAAATTCAAGAATTTGAGGAAATTCAGAGAATTTCATGAATTCCAGAGCATTTAAAGAATTAAGGATATAAAGGAATTAAGAATATTCAAGGAATTCAGAACATTCGCAGAATTCAGGAAATTCCTAATATCCCACGAATTTAGGAAATTAGGAGAAATCAAAGATTTCAGAGAATTCAAGGAATTACGAGATTTTAAGAAACTTAGATACTAAAAGAACTTTCAGGAATTCAGAATAATCTAATGAATTGAGAAGGTTTTTTTTCTTTAAATATAAAGCTACTAATTTTAAAAGAAGAAATGCAAATTTTTAATTTTAGTTTTTCTTCATAATAAACTAAGAAGATTAAGGATTGGCTCCTGCTTCAAATTAAAAAAATATCATTGTAATAGATTTAAATAATACATTTATTTCATAAATATTAGTTTACAGTTTTATTGTATGGAAATTTTGTAAGCTTAGCTCCTATTTTAGAAATTTGCCTCATCAACAGTATAATTTATTTTAACTTGAAGTTAATTATTAATGCTAATTGTATTATGCTAATTCCTCACAAAGGACTTTAGAGCAAATATTGTCTTTTAGATAACAATAATATCGATGATCAGATTAAGAGGAAAATATTTTTGTTGTTACTTGTAACTTATTTCAGAAGAGAACGTAAAGCGTACTTCGGACACCAATTTTGGGTTTAAATGGTTTATTTCAAAATATTTATTCAGAGTTGTATGCTCATGCTTTCTCTTTTAGAGGTATACCTCAGATAAAAATTAAGGGTATCTTACATAGGGAGAGAGTGACTTATTCATTTATTATTATTTCGTGAATTTATGTCTATTACATTTAATATTATTACTATTATTACTAGGTACCGCAGACTAACAATATAAAATGAGTTACAAGTAATACAGTTACAATATCGATAATTATTACCAATGCACTTCAAATAATTACTATTCAATTCAGCCAAGAAAATAATATCCTTTGGCAGTTTTAGCTTTTTAAATTCTAGAAATATTTTCTAATGTAGGAAATGGAAAGAAGTCTCCAATATCTTGATCGCCGATTTTTCTATCACACGAATACGTTTTATTTTCAGCCATTCACGACAAAGAAAAATATAATTTTTTTCTTGTTATTGCAGAATTGAGTTTCCAATTCGATTGTTTACCAAATGGCGACCCCATTCCTGGTGTTTCCCGTTCCGGAACTTCTTCTTCTCCTGAAAGATGGTTTCTTCCTGCCGAGCCGTCTCTTCGTGCCAGGACTAGATCTCCTCTTGCCAGGCCACTTCCTCAGGCCGAGCCACTTCTTCGTGTCAGATCCAGATCTCCTCCTTGCGAGCATCTTTCTTCCCTCGGACTTGAACATATTCGGCTTATTCCTCACAACAATCCACACCGGCAATACGAAATTAGAAAATATACTTTTCCTACCGATAAACAAATTCAGTTGCGCGGACTAGGACGTGATAGAAGTAAGGCCATTCCAAAAAAAGAACGAAAGGTTTTAACAACATCCTCCGGCGACGTCCTTGCAATCTTGGAGGGTAATACATATCTTCGGGGAATATATGGATCAAAAAGTCCCAATGAAACACGGATCAAAATAAACATGTACAGCGGCGTGGTTGAAAATATGACCCCAGAAGAAATCAAGGATACTCCCTTAGGCACCCGTAAGCTAATATCAAAGATTTTCAGCAGAGTCAATGTAGAAGACATTCCTCCGCATCATTCATTTCATGAAAAATATGTGAAACGTAAATATAATATTGTTTGTGATCCAAAGTAGGATCAAAATGTCAGAGGTAATGTATCGCTACATTTTTATTGTAACTTACAAGCTAATAATTTTCAGAAATTTAATTGTTCAATGAATTTGGCTTTAATCATTTTGAATATGCCATTTGTAGGTTTTTTGATTCTGGAATGAGTTTCTTAATGTAAGAAATGGGTAGAAGTCTCAATGATCTTGATCGCCAATTTTTTATCACACGAATACGTTTTATTTCCAGACATCTACGATAGAGGAAATTATAATTACCTGTTTCTTGTTATTGCAGAGTTGAGTTTCCAATTCGACTGTTTACCAAATGGCTACCCTATTCCTGGTGTTTCCCGTTCCAGAACTTTTTCTTCTCCTGAAGGATGCCTTCTTCCTACCGAGTCTTCTCTTCGTGCCAGGTCCAGATCTCCTCTTGCCAGGCCACCTCCTCAGGCCGAGCCTTTTCTTCGTGTCAGGTCCAGATCTCCTTCTGCCAGGCATGATTCTTCTCTCGGACTTGAACATATTCGGCTCATTCCTCATAACAATCCGCTCCGCCAATTAGAAATTCGAAAATACACTTTTCCTGCCAATAAACCAATTCAAATGAGCCGAGGAACACGTGATAGACTTATGCCCATTCCAACCGAAGCACGAAATGTTTTAGCAACATCCAATGGCGACGTCCTTGCAATATTAGAGGGTAATTCATATCTTCATGGAATATATGGATCAAAAAGTCCCTATGAAACACGGGTCAAAATAAATATGTACAGCGGCTTGGTTGAAGATATGACCTCAGAAGAAATCAAGGATACTCCCTTAGGCACCCGTAAGCCAATATCGAAGATTTTCAGAAGAGTCAATGTAAAAGACATTCCTCCACATGAATAATTTAATTTTAAAAAAATGTAGAACTCAAATATAATAAATTTGCTTTCATTAATTTTGAATTTGAAGTCAAAATTGTAATTATCCTAATCCGGAATCTGCCCGGTTTCCAAGATATGGCTTTTTTATTTTAGTTTCTTTATATTAAGAATTGATTTTGCCTGGTTTTGCCTTTTGATTGTATGTTGTTTGCTATCCGGGAGAATTCTGAACCATCTAGATCTGAAGAGAGACTTCAAGAAGCAATTGGGATGTTTTTTATCAATTGAAGTAACTTAAATTATGTGAACATTCCCGTTGATCCAACTGCTAAGAGCCAGCCTACTCCAATTATTCTGAAAATCCTTTTCAAGGTTTTTTTAAAACCGGTACTCAAAAATTTCTTTCTTTTGATGAGCAAATGATCCCCATTTTTTCCAGATAAAATAATATATTTCGAGGTCGCTAATGAGGTTTTTATGTCGAAAAGTATAAGTTTTAAAGTTTTCAAATTTTGATTTCAATACAGGAAATTCCTCATCAGGTCACACCTCATTATGATCGCACAATGGTCACATCGGCTCAAAATGACCCAAACAGTTCTCAAACTGATCCTGTTGTTACTGTATTCGTTCTAAAGATCTGGGAACATTTCAAAACACATATTACGCTTTGTTGAAGATTTTCATCATGATTTTTAGAAAAATTTTATTTCTCATACAAAATCAACAACTTACTAATTATTCATTATAAATCGAAAAAATTTGGTAAAAGTTTGAAGCTTTTTGTGCCGAACTGTTCAAAAGTCTACAATTTTCTATAATCTTCTATGAAAACGACCGGATTAATACTTTTTTTTCACGGAGCATGCAAATCATTTATTAAATTTTGATGTGAAGAACAAAAATTTATGGAAAGAAATCTTTGAGATGACTATAACATTAATAAATCTTTTCTCCCAAATAATGTGTGAAATTATTAAAAATATTGTGCTATTTTATCAAATATTTCAGAGCAAAACATCTTCCTGAACATACGGCAATACTTGAAGAATTTTTAGAAAATTTACCTAATCTTCGTGGAAAATCAAAACTTATTTTTGGAATGATTCCCTACAATCAGTAGAAATCATTAAATTCCCTAAATTATAGGGAATATCGCCAAACTTTTGTATAAATTACCATAAGATCAGGGAAATTTATCCAAAAATTGTAGGTATTATCTAATATCCTTAGGGAAATTTCCCCAATTTTTTAGTGAATTATAAGAACTTTTAGGAAAATTTCCCGAAATCTCAGGGAAAATAATTTTCCCCAACGAATACGTGGACTTTTCCCCACTAAAAAGTGGGGAAAAAATAATTTAAATATTTTGTCAAAATTCATCTATTGTCCAATTCAACTGGTTAATAATTAATTTTTTAAACTGAAAATGTAACTATTCTATTTTTGATTGTATATTTATCGTTTTTATATGGAAATTCAACTATTTGGTTGATAATCCATGTATTATGTGCGCGGGAAACATTGCTCTGCTAATTCATAATATACAAATGTAAAGGAATGTGAAGGGAATCTGCTAAATTTTTATTGATCTAAATATAAAACTATTAATTTTGAAGAAGGAAATGTACATTTTTCACTTTTACTATCTACAGAATAAACTAAGAAGAACTCCACTCCTGCTTAAAATTTAAAAAAAATTGTAATTGTAATAGATTCTAATAATTTATTTATTTGTAGTAAGCCTAATATCAAAAGTCAAATATGTTGAAGGCTTCTTTTTTATTCTCTAAGTTATGAAAAAATAAAAAAATTATCAACTGGAACAGAAAATTATAATAACACAGGTAGCATAAGTAAAACTTCAAATATGTTCATTTTAAAAATGTTAGTTTCCAATTATTAAATTAATTTTGTGGTACAATTTCAAAGAGTTAAAATTAATTCCAAGGAATTGCGCATACCATCAGTCGAATATTATTATTTTCATTTAACTCTTATGTGAGAGTATTTTGAGATTATTATTATCAATTTTTCCTTGAGATAATCATCGTCAGCCAAGTTTTATTGTATAGAAATTTGGTAAGCTCACCTCCCCTAGAGTTTCGAAATTTGCCTTATCAACAGTAATACGTTCATCGTGAACTAAGTCCATATTCAGGCTTTGAAGGAAATATTGTCTTTCAGATAATAATAATTATCTTGAAAATTAGATTTAATAACTATATGATATAAAAACGAATGACGCACAAGAATATTTAGTGGCTACATTGTTATTTGAATCCTTCATTAATATATTAATTAGTTTTTCCTATTTAGGGAAGATGATGATTGCTCATACTCTCGTCTCATCCTTGGCGGTTATCCTCAATTCTCTTGGTAAGTATAATAATACATCTCTAATTTTAAGTATTTTTCTAATCTATTCGCAAATAAGAATTTGTGCGATATAATCTGCGGCCAGTGAAGGAAAAAAATTTGATCTAGAATGTTCAAATTTCAATCCAGAAAGACAAACTTTCTACAGAAAGTTGAATTTACGATAAAGAAAAATATATTTTTTGTTGCTATTGCAGAATTGAGTTTGCAATTCGATTGTTTACCAAATGGCGATCCTATTCCTGGTGTTTCCTGTCCCGGGACTTCTTCTTCTCCTGTAAGATGGTTTCTTCCTGCCGAGCCGTCTCTTCGTGCCAGGACTAGATCTCCTCTTGCCAGGCCACATCCTGAGGCCGAGCCTTCTCTTCATGCCAGGTCCAGGTCTCCTCCTGCCGAGCATCTTCCTTCTCTCGGACTTGAACATATTCGGCTTATTCCTCACAACAATCCGCATCGATATTTTGAAATTCGAAAATACACTTTTCCTGCCGATAAACCAATTCAACTGCGCGGAAAAGGATATGATGCCTCTACGCCCATACCACCCAAGCAACGAAAGGTTTTAACAACATCCACCGGCGACGTCCTTGCAATATTGCAGGGTAATACATATCTTCGTGGAATATATGGATCAAAAAGTCCCTTTGAAACACGGGTAAAAATAAATATGTACAGCGGCGTGGTTGAAGATATGACCCCAGAAGAAATCAAGGATACTCCCTTAGGCACCCGCAAGCTAATATCGAAGATTTTCAGAAGAGTCGATGTAAAAGACATTCCTCCACCTCTTTAGTTTCATGAATGTGAACTCAAAATTTTAATTATCTCAATTCAGAAACTGCACGGTTTTCCAAGATATGGCTTTTTTATTGCAGTTTCTCAATATTAAGAATTGACTTTGCTTGGTTTTCCGTTTTGATGGCTAACCTACTAAAATTCTTCTGGAAATTCTTTTTAAGGTTTTTGTAGAACCTTTACTCGAAAATTTATTTCTTTTGGCGAGATAATTATCCCCCATTTTTGCCAGATTGCAAGAAAATATATTTAGAGGTCGTATGGAGGATTTTATGTCGAAAAATCGATTTTTTAAAGTCTTTATATTTTATTTCCTTCTCTGATTTATTTAAAACTTTGTCGCTGAAGTCTTTTCCTTTTTTTTAAATGGACACCAAGAAGAAGTTTTTCGCAAATTCTCGCAGTTACATGCTGCGCAAATCTATTTCAAACTGTTAAATGTATTAATTTGAACAAGACTTACACATTTAACGTTTGTAGAATTGATCATAATAAATTATAATTTTATATCTTAAACTATTTTTCAATCTAAATAATTCGATTGCCTCAACCTTTCGTGTTTGCTTCTCCCTCAATTCCTGTTTTCTATTTTTGTAAGAAAATTTAGAATAAAAAAAAGAGGAAGTAGCGTCAGTTTAGATTTGATTATTTTATAACAAGGTAAGTGGTTTTCATCCGAGACGTAACAGTAGCATTGTCAATCACGCGCTATGCAGGAATCAGTTCTGCGATTTGAAGGGGAAATTAATGTTTAATACAAGATACAAATTTCAAGTTACTATTTACTTTTTAAGTTTATTTGTTTCATTTGTTTTTAGTGTTATATAAATGTAAATTTTCAACTAAATAGTCGAATTTTCAACCAAAAGAGATGATTTCTCAACGAAAGATATTTTTTGATTGTGGGACTAGTATTGCTTACTTTTCTTGAATGTAAGAAATTGTTCTCAGTAAGGTAAGTAATTTTTTCTGTATGTATCATAATTTAAAAACAAGAGGGATGAATTTAATCTTTCATTCTCAACTTTATCAAAAAGTCGCAACTTTAAGGGTGTTAATACCAACCTTGAAATTATTTTTTGATCATTTTTAGATCTCGGTGGGTTTCTTTGTTACCAAAGTTCTGAGAATATACCTCTTAGGTACCAGCCCAGGTGTTATAACACCTAGCCGGCTGGCTGGGCCATGTTGATGTGCACCCCATATGTAACCAAATATTTCAAAACCAGCTTTCCTAATATACTCACGATTTTTTTTTCATGAGCTCCCGGACTATTAACTTTACTTTCATTCTTTTCTTAGTAGGTCCAGGTCTCCCTTCCGTAGAGCACAGTGGGTGCAAGTATATAATTATATATTGCAATTTCAGCTGCATTTGCTATATTCTTAGTTCTGGTAATAGCTCCTATACTTTCGCTTTCACGCCTGGCCATCTCTCCGTCGATCTTTCCCTCTGTAGTAAATAAACTTCCATGATCCACGTATATATCAACTTGTTCTATTATTGTGAAAACAAAGTATTATTTCAGGGCTAGTTATTTATTATATATTATATTTATTATATATTTTTTTTATATTATAATATATTTTTTTATTATATATTAATAAGTCTCAGATAAAAAGTCTCGAGTGGTACTAAAGCGATATCACTGGTGGGAACCCAAATTCATTTGTTTTAAATTGAAAATAACAGAATGCAGTTATTATATACAAAAACAGGAAACAAAAATAGGATAACATGAAAAAAGAGATCTCTAGTTTTTACAGTGATCCTCTCATCATCTAAGACAATGTTGCATACTGTTTTGCCACACTTTCCTTTAAACATCATAATTTTTTTACCCTATCATCTGCAAACGCTATCTCACGTGCCTACACTGTCCCAAGATCTACACCTTCTTCGTCAAACAGGGCCATTCTTAGTTAGTCATCCATGAATATTGTAAACATCTTAAAAGATATAACGCATCCTTGGAGAAAACCATGCTACCTAAAAATATTGTTTTTATTGCAGATATGCTGCTCCACAGCTTCACCTCCCAATGCTTCCTTGAAAAAGTCTCTCCAAGCGTCTTTTGCTTCGCCCGTATCATGTGACATTTCACCCTTACTATTTCTATTGCCGACTAACTCTGTAATACTACTTCCTCTCTTTTTGCCCTTGACCCATTCCCAATACAATTTCTGATCTCCTTGAAAATCGGTTTGAAGGTTCTTATCTCCTTCCGCTTTGATTTTACAATTGCTTTCTCTAACTAGTACTTTTACTTTCCTGTTATTGTCCCTATAATCGTTTTCTACTTTAATTATCTCGTCATTGCCAAGATCTGTACCATTTAGCTTTTATAGGTACCCTTGCTTCTTCTCGTTAACGGCAACGTGGATTTCGTCATTCTACCAAACACCATCAGTCGCTCTTCCTACAACCGCAGTACCACACACTTCATTTGCACTCCTAACAATGGCTTTTGTTCATCTTATTCCGAAATCCTATTCGCGCTTCCGATTTCTGAAAATTCTCTATCTTGATTCGCGCCCACACCAAATATATAAATTGAGCATTTTTAGCTTAATTGAAGTATTTGTTATAAATAGGCTCTTTTCTAAGCATAAAATAATAAGTCTGTCATCGTTACCATTCCTTTTCGGCTCTTCGAAATGATCTAGCACCCTATCGTTCATTCAGGTTGGAACACTTGTAACCATTGTTAATCCAAGCCTAATCCGAATTATTGCAATTGCGATTGGATTAATCCACGTGTGATTCAGAATAATCAAGTGCTAAGCTGGACGTTTAATCTGCAGTAATCCACTTTGATTCCAGATCATTCGGAGTGTCTCAGGTAATCGAAGCGATTTAGATAATCCGATAATCCACTTGTAATCCACAGTAATCTAGAAAATTTGGTGTAATCTACACAGGTAATTATAGTTACCAGCTATTTTGTAAAAAATTTGTTGTTTTTTGTGTTGAAAATTCAACAATTTTAGTGGATAATCAACAATATTGGTGAAAATTCGTTTTCTTTCATGTTACATGTATTATGTTAGAAATGTGTCTTTTATGGTGAAAATATTGATATCTTCGTTTTGTAGAAAATTAAACTATTATTTTGATCTTTCATGTATTTTAAAAAATTTCGTCTATTTTAGTAAAAATTTAATGTTCCACTATTATTCTAATTTTTAACTTTACTGGGTTCAATAACTTGCAAAACAATAAAATATTTAAAAGGCATAATTTAATTGTTGATGACATTTTTTATTTATTCACAGATTAATGTAGAAAGGGGCTTTGAAAATTGGATAGCTACGTCAAAAATATTCAGTTTTTGATGCTTTTTCCTCATTTTTGAATAATGAAAAATTCTGTGATATATTTGGATTTATCTCAATTTTCTGAATCATCTGAGTTTCTTGAATTCGTCTAAATTCTCTAATTTCCTGGTAAAATGTTGAAATTCTTAGAATTCCCTGAATTCACACAGTGCCTTCAATTATCTGAATTCCTTGAATTATTGTAATTCTCTGAATTCTTGTACTTTCCTGAATTGTGAGAAATTCCTGAATTCAGAGAACTTCAAAATAATGCACAGAATTCAGAAGAATTGAAGCATTTCATTAAATTTTCTGAATTCCTTGAAGATTCTGAATTCCGGGAATTCACAATCGTCCAGGGTTTGAGAGGATTCAGGGAATTCGAAATATTAAAGGAATTCAGGATATTCGAAGATTTCAGAGATTTTCAAGGATTCAAAAGCATTCAAGTAATTCAAGAAATGCATACATTTTGAATAATTTTAGGAATTCAGAACATTCGAAAAATTCATCAAATTCAGAATATCCAATGAATTTTAGGAAATTAAGAGAAATCGAGGATTTCAGAAAATCCAAAGAATTACGAGATTTTAAGAAAGTATTTTTAACCAAAAAAGATGAATTCAAAATAAAATGATAATTGTTGATATATGTTATCTGAGAAAATTTTTTCATTTATTGAGATGAATTTTCGACCCAAAAAGACGACTCTTCAACAAGAGCCTAATTTTCAACCAAAAAAGTTTTCAGTCAGTGAAGAAAAAGAATTTAATCCCGAATGCTCAACTTTCAGTCGATAAAGTTGAATTTTCAAATGAAAAATATCATTTTTTAACCATCAATAGAGTAGTCAAATTTTCATTACAAATAATTAAGTTAAAACAAGAAAAACAAATTTTATTGATACAAGGTCGAATTTTCTACGAAACTGTTGAATTTCCGAGCCTAGAGCCGAATTTCCTACGAAAAAGTTTAATTTTCTACAAAAAAGCACGAATTTTAAACAAAAAAGCTAATTTTTAACCCATACAGTCCAGTTTTGTCCCAAATAGAATAAAAATTGTAACCAGGAAAGAAAAAAAATGCAACAAAATAGTTCAATTTTCGAACAAAAAGAAAAAATTTGCAACCAAAATCACCTATAAATCTTTAACGATAACAATGCATTTTGAAGAAAGTAGTTCAACTATGAAACAAATGGTAAGAGTTTTAGTAGAAAAAAAAATAATTCTCAACAAAAGAAATAATTTTTAACTAATCCTCAACTGAAAGAATAAATTTCCAACAAATTACTGCGACTTTTTATCTAATGACTCCAGGCGAAACAGGTTACGTTCATGTAATAACATTAATATTAATACTATTATTACTAGGTGTTACAATCTAACATTATCAAGTAAGCTACAAGTAATACTGTTGCAATATCGATAATTACTACCAATATATCAATATCTATCGCCAACAGCGATACTACGCTGAAAAAACCAGTTCTCGTCAGATCACTGAAGTTAAGCAGCGTTGGGCGCGGTTAGTACTTGGATGCGTGCTGTTGGCCCACCGTGGGTGTGGTGAGCCCACACTTGTAGTAGTTATTTACTACAAGAAACTATCCACCTAGAAACACTACCCGAATCGGGTAGTGTCACGCCTACCCTGAAAGGGAAATGGCTTAATGGTATACTACCAATTCATTTGAAATCAATAACGTTTTTGTTTTTTAAAAAATCAAACTTTTTGGCGCGCTCACTAGATGCCTTACGTTTCGCTACTTTTTCAATGTAAGAAATAGGAAGAAGTCTCCACTATCTTGATCGCCGATTTTTTATCACACGAATAAGTTTCATTTGCAGACATCTACGATAAAGAAAAATATAATTTTTCGTTTTTTGTTATTGAAGAATTGAGTTTCCAATTCGACTGTTTTCCAAATGGCGACCCTATTCCTGGTGTTTCCCGTTCCGGAAGTTCTTCTTTTCTTGAAAAATGCCTTCTTCCTGCTGAGCCATCTCTTCGTACCAGGTCCAGATCTCCTGTTGCCAGGCGATCTCCTCAGCGCGAGGCTCCTCTTCGTGCCAGATCCAGGTCTCCTTCTGCCAGGCATGATTCTTCTCTCGGACTTGAACATATTCGGCTTATTCCTCACAACAATCTGCGCCGGCAGTTTGAAATTTGAAAATAC
>CAKNYM010049715.1:95320-153284 GCA_932195095.1 Andricus curvator
AAATAACATTAACAGTGAAAAAATCGGCCCGATAAGCGGGCACATTCAAACAATTTATTCTGACTGAAAATCTGACTTTTATTTCAGAATGCGTTTTGATCTTTATTTACTAAAATAATTGCTCTGAAAAAATTCGACTATTACATTTATATTTGAAGAACTATGCTCCAAATAGACGAAATTAATAAGTAAATATATATATATATATATATATATATATATATTAAAAAAAAAAAAAAAAAGACATATTGGCTCCTCGTTTAGAGGTGGGACGGGAATGCGCAGATGGAAACATATGAACTCCTATGTAATACAACGCTGCTGAAGGCTGGTGACCTTCTCAGCATAAAACATCAACCAATTGCGACTCTTTCGATTTCCATTCCTTGTCCTCTCCCCCCCCCCCCCCGTGACAGAAGTTTTCGTGGGTCTACCGTTAGAGCTGGACTCTCCACTATACGGTGAATCACTCCTTAACTTGGACATGATTTCGACTCGCAAAACAAATTTCGCGCATAAAGGTGGTAGTTGGGTGTACAATCTAAACATGAACAATACAAAGAATAAAGTAGCCTCGGACTGGACTGAAACTTTGATTGACTAAATGCATACACACGGTAAACGTAAAGTTTGAGTTTCAGGCGATGAACGGAGGCTGGGTGTTTGGAATGCTAGGGGAGTGAATGATCTTAAAGTAAGAGAACTACGAGAAACTATGCATGCTAGGAAACTAGATATTTTATGTGTACCTGAGACAAAGAAAAAGGGATGCGAAAGTAGAAACATAGAAAATGGGGTGTTGAAAAGCGGTTTTGAAATATGGTTAGAAGTAGATAGGGAATCACATGGTAGTCAAGGCGTCGGTTTGATTATGAATGAAAAAGCAAGGTATATGTTCCAAAAACGACTTAAATACTTCTTTTCTTCCCTTTTCAGATAGTTGGAAAAAAATCTTTCTGATTGTAGGATTTATTATAAAGATACGGAAATATACGCTAAAGTAAAGGAATTACCTTCTTCATTTTAAATCAAATACAACTTTAGTCATTTTTATCTGAAGAAGATTGAACATAACATATGGTCGTTGCGAACTTTTGGGTTTCTATTATACGATGAACAGAAACGAGCGTGAAGCGCGAGGTTCACATGATGATCATACCAAATATCGAGCGCGAAGCGCGAGTGTCGTGATGAGAATGTGTTCCTTAAGGTCGATAGAACCTTAAGTAAATTAGTTCTTATTTTTATGTAAAACTGACATAATTAAACCAAAAGCAGGTCATAACGATGAAGCTTACTAAGAGAGTATTAGCCTGCGAAGCGCGCAATAGCGAGCACACGAAGTGTGAAAACCTAGACGACAAATGTGTCCGAGCGCGCAGCGCGAGGTGAATGCATTATCGAGCGCGAAGCGCGAGATAAACATATAATCGAGCGCGAAGCGCGAGATGAATACCTAATCGAGCGCGAAGCGCGAGATCCATCGGGTGCGCGCCGTAGGCGCGCTGAAACTTGCGAGCGAAGCGAGCCGCGCGCGAAGCGCGCGATGAGAATGTGCCCGCGAAGCGGGCAGATTTTTTTTGTTGGATTCAACAGTTTTTGGATGAAAATAAATTTGTTTTTCTGGTTGAAATATCAACTATTATATTTTTCATTTAGAATTCATCGTTTTTTGGTTGAAAATTCAACTACTTAGTTGGAAGTGGAACTACTTTGTTAGACATTTTTTTGGTTGATGATTCATCATTTTAGTTGAAAAACTTTTTTTTTAAACTCAACTATTTTGTTGCAAATTATTATTTTGTTTGAAAATTAATTTTTTTAACTGAGAATGTAACTATTTCATGTGTGGTTGAAGATTTAGCTTCTTCAGTTGAAAATTCAACTATTTGGTTAAAAATGCTTGTATTTTGTTGAAAATTATTCTTGTTGATTGAAACTTTATTTTTCGGTTGAAAACTCATGTCTTCGGTTGAAAATTTACCTATTAGGTTGAAAATTCCTTTAAAAATTGAAACATTTGTTTGAAAATTCATGTAACACCAGGTCAACTGATTTCCGGCCAGGTGCTCTAACCACTGAGCTACTAGAGAGATCAGAGGATGAATCCTTTTTCTGAAATACGCTGTATTATGCAAGATTGTATATAAATACAAATAAATTTTTACTAGGAATCTGTATTATCATCGGAGATGGTAACGATTGATCCAAAGAGAAATTCTTTCACACACACTGTGGAAATGGAAATCTACAATATCGATTAAAGTTATATCCTCTAATACAGAAAATATTTAACGTCCTCAGACTAGATTGAGCTATAAATTAAAAATGTTTAAATTAAATTTATTCAGGAAAAAGATCTCCTCCTTTCACTTCGCTGGGATTCGAACACCAGGTCAACTGATTTTTGGAAATTGATCAGTTGACCTGGTGTTCGAATCTTAGCGGAGTGGAAGGAGAAGATCTTTCTTCGGAATAAATTTAATTAAAAAATTTTAATTTGATATTTGCGTTTTATTACTTAGAATTATATGCCATCTGGTCAGTTAGACATTATTATTTTCCTTTCAGACTAATGTGCTTCTAAACTTTAAATACTATGAGAAGCGGAATGTATTAACTGAGAACACTGGTAGATCATTATTATCAATCTTACCTTGATAAAATCATCGTCAGTCCAGTTTTATTTTATTTAAATTTTTTAATGAAATTTAAATATCCCAATAAGAGAAACCTGACGTCTTTAATCTATGAGAGAACAATTATTGGATATTATAGAAACCAATAAAGCACCAAAATATTCATTACATTTTGATTCGAATTCTACATTAGTACATCAATTTTTTTTTTGTTTAATTAGAAAAATGAGGATTATTCAGACCCTTGTCATATCCTTGGCGGTTATTCTCAATTCGATTGGTAAATATAATAATATAATGATAATAATATATTATATAATTGTTATCTTCTTGCCAACTTTTTTTTTAGTTTTTCCGAAATGAGTACGAATTTAATCTAAATTAATTTTATTATTCGAAAATATACGTTTTCTGCCGATAAAGAAATTCAAATGCGCGCAAAAGGAAGTAAGAACTTTAAGCAAATGCCAACCAGAGAACGAAATGTTCTAACAACATCCACTGGCGACGTCATTGCTAGTTTTAGAGACAATGTCAAAAAGTGGAGAGTCTCACATGAACCCACTCTCTCATCACGCATAGATAGAGTTCAAGTTGGAATTCTTTGTACCCGCGGACCCTGAGTGGGCCATAAATCCAAGAAGAACGGACTGCGATCAGTTTTTCACGGAACTAAGGAGTGCACTCTCGGAGGTACCCAGGTCAATTAGAGACGTAGACACCCCAGAGATGGAAGAAAAGATTTTCACGGAGGCCATAAGATCTAAGTATGAAAGTAATTGTGGACCCACAAGAGTCTGAAAGGCTGGGGAGACACACTGATGGAACGGAAAACTAGGAGAGCTACGCAGAAAGACCAGAGAGATGTTAAAACATGCCAGTATTGGCAGAACGGATGAACTATGGACCTCATTTACGACGATGAGGGATGAATACAGGGGTGCGATACGTAAGGCGAAGTAAGAAATCTGGAGCAACTTTTGCACAGACATCGAGAAAGGAGCAGAGGCTGCTAGACTGGATAAGCTGCTTTCTCGAAACCTGGATGCTATTCTCGGCACCCTAAAATTGCCCGGCGGGGGATACTCAGCATCGGATGAGGAGACTTTGGCTCACCTGATCAAGGCATATTTTTCGGGCTTCATAAGGTCCGGAGAAAAGGGATCGACACCTCAGAGGCAACCAAAGCCGCCTGGAGCTCAGCTGGGTCTGAAAGGGCGGCTAGCCAACGAGATTGTTACTCCCTCCAGTGTCAGGTGGGCCCTGAAGTCTTTTAGTAATTATAAGTCTCCTTGTCCGGATGACATATATCCGGTCTACTTACAGAGGGCGGAACAGATCATCATAGGACCGCTCGTGGGACTTGCTAGGGCTAGTCTGACGCTGGGATATGTTCCGACGGCATGGAGAGGCACGAGAGTAGTATTCATTCCGGAAGCAGGCAGGATCGGTTATACTTCATTCAAGAATTTCCGTCCCATCAGCCTTACATCTCTCCTACTAAAAACAGTGGAAAGACTTGTGGATAGATACATCCGCGAAAAGGTCCTGTCAAGTAGGCCACTTCACAAGGCATAACACGCCTACAGGGCTGGTCACTCGACCGAGATGGACCTAAGCGGAGCAGTAAACCTAATCGAAGGACAAGTGAAGCAGAAAGGTCTCGCAATTGGAACTTTTATGGATATCGAAGGTGCTTCCAACTACACCTCCAGAGAGGTGATCAGGGCGGCCATGATTGCACGTGGTGCCTATTGTAGTCGTGGAATCGACCTGCCACATGTTGGCCAACAGAAACCGAACAACGACGAAGGGTGGTACCACCTTATGTCGAACCGTTGATTTGTGATCTCCACAGGCAGGCGTATTATCGCCCTTGCTGTGGTGCTTGGTAGTGGATAAACTGCTCCATTTGCTCACGAGTCAGGGCTGCCACATCATAGGCTAAACGGATGATATACTGATTATCGTGCGCGGCCGGCATCTGGATGTGCTCTTTGGAGTGATGCAGCAAGCACTGGGGATAGTGGATTTTTGGTGCAAGAAGACTGGATTATCGGTGAATCCGAGTAAGACAGACGCTGTTGTATTCACCAGACGGTATAAGTGGGGAACCACGAGTACACTGCAATAGGAACAACAACAACTGAAAATCGAAGAACGAGCTAAATATCTAGGAGTCATCCTAGATAAGAAGCTGTCATGAAACGACCACCTGGGAAATAAGTGCAAAAAGCTAGTAAGAACTTTATGGCTCTGCAGGAGAGCCATAGGGAAAAGATGGGGCTTGAAGCCGGAGACACTTATGTGGACCTACACAGCGATCCTGCGACCCAGGCTAACCTATGCCGCAGTGGTCTGGTGGAGCAGGGTCAAACTGTCCACTGTGAAGTCTCATATGGAAAGAATCAGGGGACTGATTCTAAGAGGCGTCACAGGTGCCTAAAAATCACTAACAGGGTTGGAGCCCCTCCATCTCACCATCAAGGTCGTGGCTGCGAAGGCAACCTGGAGATTAAATATGGGAGAAGGCGGAAGGATCTCGACGGCTTCTCCCTCTACATCAAATGTACAAATGGATCATTTTACGCCTAATCCTTTTACTAGATGTTCTAGAACTTTGCCTCGGAAAATTTCTTCCTTTTGGCGCGCAAATGTTCCCCTATTTTTGCCAGACTATATGTTTCAACATAAATCCTAGGACCAATGTTGTGTATGAACAATAGTTGAAGATAGCAAACGCAGGTTTTCTGTTTATTCCAACGAACCTATTCGTCTGATAGAATTCCTATTACTAAAAATTAGAACATGGCCAAAATTGTTTTTCTTTGAATATGCAATTTTTTTTGCCATAATCAAGCTTTCAGAAAACATGCCCCTTGTCACTCTTAAAAAGTATGCAGTCAATTCAAAATATCCGAGGATTGTAGAGCATTCAGGAAATTCGGAATATTGAAGGAATTCAGGATGTTCTAAGGTTTCAGAGAGTTTGAGGGATTTTCAAGCATTTAAGTAAACCAAAGTATTGATAAATTTTGAATAATTTCAGGAGTTCGGAACATTCGAAGAATTCAGGGACTTCAGAATATTCAAGGAATTCAGGGAATTCAGAATAATGAAGAAATCTAAGAATTTGAGGAAATTCAGATAATTTGTTGGATTTCAGAGCACTTAAAGAATGAAGAAGATTTGAGGATATAAAGGAATTAAGAATATTCAAGGAATTCAGAACATTCAAAGAATTCAGGAAATTCATAATATCCAATGATTTTAAGAAATTAGGAGAAATCGAAGATTTCAGAGAGTTCAAGGAATTACAAGATTTCAAGAAATTTAGGGAATACAAGAACTTTTAGGGATTCAAAATATTCAAGGAGTTCAGGAAATTCAGAGAATTCGAAGAATTTCAGGAATTTTAAATATCTGAGGATTTAAGAAAAGTCCAGGAATTCAGAAAATTTCAAATATTTAAAGAATTCAGGATATGCAAGGAATTTAAAGATTTCAGGGAATTCAGCGAATTTTAGGTATTTCAGAGCATGTAGGTAATTCAAGGAACTCAGATCATTCAAAAAATGTTTACGGATCTTACTGTAATTAAAATAATTCAGGAAATTTAGAATATTTGAGAATTTCAGAGAATTTGAAGAATCTGCCAAATTTTCTTTGCTGTGGATATAAAACTATTGATTTTCATGAAAGAAATACACCATTTTAATTTTCTTTCATTTATAATAAACTCAGAAGGTTAAGATAATTCTGCTTTCAATTAAAAAACTATAATTGTAATAGATTTGAATAATTGAATTATTTTTACTGACACTAATACCAGAAGAAAAAAGGTTAAAAGCTACTTCTTTATTCTCTAAGTTATGAAAAAATGAAAAACTAATTTACTGAATTAGAAATTTAGAGATACTTATCCTTAGTTTTCTACTCGTGATACTTCAAATATATTTATTTCAAAAATATTAGGTCCCAGTTTTATTGTATAGAAATTTTGTGAGCTTATCTCCTAGTTTCGTAATTTGCCTTATCAACAGTAACACGTTCGTCGTAAACATAGCCTATCCTCAGGCCTTAGTGCAAACATTGTTTTTTAGATAATGATAATATTGATAATTAGATTCAAACGAGGCATTGATGATGTATTAAAGTTATCTCTAATTAAAAAAAACAAGCATCATTGAAAATTATTTTTAGAATCGAGGAAATTATTTTCGTTGTTAATTGTAACTTATTTTAGAACAGAACATAAAGCGAACTTCCGACACAAATTGCGGGATAAAATTGTTTATTTAAAAATATTCATTTAGAGTTTAATGTTTTGGCTTTCTATTTTAAAGGTATAAGTTGCAATCCTTATTCAATCCTAAATTTGTGAGGCTCATTTTGTTTCCATTTAAGCACCGGATTTGACTAATAAAACCTGAAAAATTGTCTAAATGCTGACAGGAGTTTTAATTAATTTAGTAACTTGATTTTTTTTCCTTGGAACTAACTCTTATCAAATTTAAATATCTCAGAAAGACAAACATGCCGTCTACCTCTATGAGATAAGAAATATAGGATATCATATGAACTAATGAAGCACTATAATAGATTAATTAGTTACATTGTTATTCGAATTCTTCATTAATATATTTATCCGATTTTCCTCTAATTAAAGAAGACGATGATTATTCTAACTCTTGTTTTATCATTGGCGGTTATCCTCAATTCTATTGGTGAGTATAATAGGATAATATATCTATAATTTCACGTCTATGCACATTGGAAGTGGACCATACGCCAACCTTCCTCTACTACCCCACCCCTCGATCCCTACTTTCTCTCCCTTACTTATTTTCACTCCTATGCTACCCCTACCTTCCCGTCCTTCACCCTGCTTTAAATTTCAATCAAGGAAGACAAGCTTTCTACAAAAAAGTGGAATTTTCAAACAAATAGATCAATTTTCAACCAAGAATATAAATTTTCTCAAATAGTTGAATTCTCAACTAAAAATATCAATCTCAACTAACTAAATTTCACGCCTACCCTGAAAGGGAAATGGCTTAATGGTATACAAATAATTTTTAATTAATCCTCAACTAAAAGTTAAATTTCTCATCTCTCTCAAAAGTTTCTAAAATGTGGCTTGATACTAATAAGTAGATCATTTTCCAATATTTAACAATTCATTTTAGATTAATAACGTTTTTCTTTTTAAAAATGCAAGCTTTTTGGCGCGCTCACAAAATGCCTTACTGCTTGCGTGCAATCTATTTAATAAATCTATTTTGGAAAATCCTAACTACAATTTCACATTTGGGTTATTCATATTAAAAGAACATAGTTCACTACGTATGGACAAAGATTTAAACAAAATATTTTATAACACATATTAGTGTCAATAACACAGGCCGACAAAATTTGTACCCAAATAACATAATCAGCAATTTTTTTTTCTACAAACTGCTGACTCCGTCGTTTAGTACTCCTTTTTATCTTCCATTTCCATTTTCGAACATCCCGAAGCGATTTTTTTTCTCCGAAATATCGCACACTAGCCATTTCAATTCCACAATGACAAGCTAGCAAAGAAGGCGAAGAAAGCGAATAAAATTCCGTGTGCTATTGTTATATTGCCTTAAATATGGCTAATAATAGCCCTTTTTGCACTTTTAGGTTAGGATATCTCAAAAACCTGACGTATAGGAAAAATTTGAATAAAGGATTCGGTTTTATGATACCAAAATCCTTTGGGTCATAAAGTCAGGTCTTTGGGTACAAAAAAGATTTCATTTTTGTCCGCCTGTGTATTAGTTTTAACTCAGAGTTTTTCCAACGAACATTTTAGCTCTATTGAATTCAGCCTAGAAAATAATATCCTTCGAAATTTTTAGCTTTTTATATTCTAAAACGATTTTTTTAAATGTGAGAAATGGGAAGAAGTCTGCACTATCTTGATCGTCGATTTTCTTTATCACGAGAATACGTTTTACTTGCAGCCATCTTCAATAAAGAAAAACATAATTTTCTGTTTCTTGTTATTGTAGAGTTGAGTTTCCAATTCGACTGCTTACCAAATGGCGACCCCATTCCTGGTGTTTCCCGTTCCGGAACTTCTTCTTCTCCTGAAAGATGCCTTCTTCCTGCCGAGCCTACTCTTCGTGTCAGGACCAGGTCTCCTCTTGCCAGGCCACCTCCTCAGGCCGGGCCTTTTCTTCGTGCCAGGTCCAGGTCTCCTTCTGCCAGGCATGATTCGTCTCTCGGTCTTGAACATATTCGGCTTATTTCTCACAACAATCCGCGCCGGCAATACGAAATTCAAAAATACACTTTTCCTACCAATAAACAAATTATATTGCGCGGAAACGGATATAATACCCTTAGGCCCATCCCAAACAAAGCACAAAATGTTTTAACAACATCCACTGGTGACGTCCTTGCAATATTAGAGTGTAATAAATATCTTCGTGGAATATATGCATCCAGAAGTCCCGCCGAACGGGTCAAAATAAACATGTACAGCGGTGCGGTTGAAAATATGACTCCAGAAGAAATCAAGGATACTCCCTTAGGCACCCGCAAGCTAATATCGAAGATCTTTCGAAGAGTCAATGTAAAAGACATTCCTCCACATCATTAATTTCATTTAAAAAAATGTAAAACCTAAATATAATATTGTTTGTCATCCAAAGTAGGATCAACATGCTAGAGGTAATGTGTCGTTGCATTCATACTGCAATTTTAAAGCTAATAATTTTCAGCAATTCAATTGTTTAATAAATTTGATTTCATTAATTTTGAATGTGAAGTCAAAATTTTAATGATCCCAATCCGGAAACTGCACGGTTTTCCTATATATGGATTTTTTATTTTATTTTCTTAATATTGAGAATTGATTTTGCCTGGTTTCCAATTTTGACTGTATGTTGTTCGCTATCCGAAAGACTCCAGAACCTTTCTGATCTAAAGAGATACTACGAGAAGAAATTGGGAAGGTGATTTAGTTTGCTCTACATCGAAAGACAAAAGCAAATGCAAGGAAATCAGGAATATGCCCCGCCAAATCAACGATGTGATCGCAATGTTTTTGCTACAGAAGATACCTGTTTCCTTTCACATCCCATGACAAAAAATGCTGAAGAAGGATTTTGCTGCAGGAAATGTTGAATTGTAAGAAGTATTGAAAATTCTGCAATCTCAGACATTCATAATCTTTATATCTTTTTACCTGAATCTTCATTTGTTTCAAATGCAACTAATTGGTTTGGAATGAATGGGGATGGAAGAAAAGGTAAGAGATTGAGGAGTTAGAAGAATGGTATTTAAGGTGGATGCTAAGGGTAGATTGAAAGACGCCTGAAGATGTATCAAGAGACAGAGATCATAATTTTGGTTAAAAATTCTGTCTTTTGTGATAAAAATTGATTTTTGAAGGACGTGTCTCGTCGTTCTGAAAAATTCGTGGAGTTGGAAAAGGGACGCTTCGTTTTTTTAAAATGAAAGTCTAACTATTACATTTTTGATTATATAATTATCTCCTTAAGTTGCAAAATTAAGTATTTGGTTGCGAATTTATATATTATTTTTAAAATTTGTCGTTTTTCATATATTATCTGTTAGCCATTATTATTTTCCTTTCACACTAATGTGCTTCTGAACTTTAAATACTATAAAAAGTGGAATGTATCAACTGCGAACACTTGCAGATTATTATTATCACAATCTTACCTTGAGAAAATCATCGTCAGCCCAGTTTTATTGTGTGGAAATTTCGTAATGAAATGTAAATATCCCAGAAAGACAAACATTACGTCTAAAATGTATGAGATAACATCTATAGGATATTATATGAATTAATGAAGCGCCAGAATATTCATTAGTTACATTGTTATTCGAATTCTTCATTGATACATCAATTCCTTCTTCCCTTAATGAGAAAAATGAGGATTATTCAGACCCTTGTCTTATCCTTGGCGGTGATCCTCAATACTATTGGTGAATATAATAATATAATGGTATATCTATAATTTTAGGTACATTTTTCAATATATCTCCAATTCGGAATATATGCGACGTCATCTGCAGTCTATCCCAATTGTTCTTTTCTTTCAAAATTTTTTGAGCTTGTCCGAAATGAGTACCAATATAATCTAAATATATTAGCGGAGAAATCCGGAATGTGTGTGGGGCATAAAAATGGGCAATTGGAGAAGTGACTCTTTTGATACGGAATTCGCCCGAATTTCCAAATCGGAAATACCGCTCCATGTGGCAGCCTATATTAAACCAGTGACGTGCAAGATCTGAACCTGAACTTTTCGGACGATTCTGTCGAAGGACCGCACCCACAACTTTTGCTTTGAATCTTACAGAGATCTGCCCGGAAAGTATGAGGTCGGTTATTCTACAACCCGACCCGAAATGTTTCGGTTCGGTTTTCAACTGAGACGGCAAAAAATTTTCCGGGCGAATTTTCCCATGTCAGATCTGATCTGGAAATTTGCATGCAAATAGGTATTCGGACCTGCTACAAATTTAAATAGTATTCATAATTTATAATAAATATCTGGCGGTTTTACGGGTGCGCCGTTAACATATGTGAGGTTTGTGTTTGCGCAATATAAATGCATGATACTTAAGGTTGTGCATTAAAGTTGCGTCAGATTTACAGCTGTACAGTTAACTTATGTTGGGTTAATTAATGCGCTTTGTAATTATATGACATTTATGGCTGCTTAGTACAGTTATGCCGTACGAACGGATGCGCACTAGGTTAATTTTCCTTTAAGGGTGCGCAGTAAACTTATGTAAGGTGCACGGTTGCTCAGTTAAATTTTACGGCATTTATAGCTGCGCACTGCAGTTATGTCGCCTTTCAAGTTGCGCAGTAGCCTTCTAATAGGTTTATGGTTGCGCAGTATGACATGGTCACCAAGTATACCATAATAGCCTACTGCTTAGCCGAAAGTGCGACATAACAATAGTGCGCACCTACGAATGCCACATACGTTAACTGTGCAGCTGTAAGGTCGATACGAGTCTATTCCAGATACCAGTTTAGGTCTGGTATTTTTCGGGTAGGCTTTACTAGATAACCGAACCGAAAAACACGGAAATACGGAAAAATACGGGTTTGCTAGAGACCCGATCCGAAAAACACCGGATCGGGTATTTGAGAGACCCTGACCGAAATATTCCGATCGTGTCTCCTAATGAAAACTGCTAAATTTTGATGCAAAAGTATATTTTTCTGGTCCGAGTGTTGCACGTATCTGATTGAAATATATTATCTGAAATATATGCAAGTGGAAGTGGAAGTTGGACATTTGATAGTTTCAAATAAGACGCAGCAAGGACTTTCTTTCTTGTCCGGGACAATCTGACATGGGGCAAAACAACTAATGCGAAAGAAGCCCGAACAGACCCAGAACTAGAGGACTAGTGCCCCCTACTCCCATCCCTTCCCATACTCACCCCCCTACTTCTACTCAATTCCCCTCACTTCTACATCCTTCACATCACCTACTACCACATCTAATTGTCCTCCCTTCCTTTACTGCCCTCCCCTCACGTTCCCTACTTCCCAAAGCTTACTCACCCACATTCCCATACTACCCCTATCCTCCCCTACTTCTCCACCTTACCTTTCCATGCTCACCCTTATTTTCTCAATACACGTACCGTCCCCACACTTCCCATACTTACCCTACCACCCCTTACTACTAGCTCTTCCCTACTTTCCCTCCTTACCAAGAAGGCACCATGCGTCTACAAGCAAAGATTTCCAAGACTAGTTAGATGTATTTAGGGTCGCGCATGAATTGCGTAAAGTTTGTTTTTTTTCTGAAATTTTGAAACACCTACTTCCCTGTGTTAGGGTCCGTAAGTTTCAGTATCGTCCAAAAATAACGTAACAAAAACTTCTTTCGTAACTTGTGGATGATCCCTTATTTGTTTATTCATTTATTATTATTTCGTTAATGTACAGATAATAATGTAATATTAACACTAATATTACGAGGAACTAATAATATAATGCATTTTGGATTATTAACTTTTTTTCTTAAATGCAAGCTTTTTTGGCGCGCACACTGGATGCCTTACATTTGAGTGTAAATAATACTTATCACCCAGAGTTCTTTCGAAGAAAATTTTCCCTTTATTCAATTCAGCGGAAAAAGAACATCCTTTGACAGTTTTAGTTCTTTGAATTCTAGAATGATTTCTTTTTATGACAAATGGGACGAAGTCTCCTCTACCTCGATCGCTGATTTTTTTATCATACGAATACGGTTTATTTGCAGACATCTACTACAGAGAAACATGTAATCTTCTGTTTCCTTTTATTGCAGAGTTGAGTTCACAGTTCAACCATTCACCTAATAGTGACCAAACAACTGGTGTTTCTCGTTCCGGAACTTCTTCTCCTGGACGGCGTCTGCCATCCCTCGAGCTTTCTCTTCGTGTCCGGTCAAGGTCACCTCCCGCCAGACCACCTCCTCCTGTCGAGCCTCTCCTTCGTGCCAGGTCCAGGTCCCCTTCTGCCAGGCATGATTCTTCTCTTGGACTTGGGCATATTCGGCTTATTCCCCACATCAATCCGCACCGGCAATACGAAATTCGAAAATATACTTTCCCAGCCAATAAAGCAATTCAAATGCGCGGAAAAGCACATATGGAATTTAAGCCCATGCCAACGACAGCACAGAATGTTTTAACAACACCCACTGGCGACGTCGTTGCAATATTGGTGGGTAATAAATATCTTCGTGGAATATATGCATCAAAAACTCCCTTTGAAGCACGGGTCAAAATAAACATGGACAGCGGCGCGGTTCAACTTCTGACCCCAGAAGAACTCGAAGAAACTCCCTTGAGCAGCCGACACTTAATATCAAACCTTTTTAGAAAAGTCAATGTACAAGACATTTCTCCACATCATTAATTCATTTAAAACAAATTTCAACTCAAAAAAAATATTGTTTGTGATCCAAAGTAGGATCAAAATTTCACAAGTAATGTGACGTTGCATTTTTTTGAGAGCCACAAGCTTATAATTTTCAAAAGCTGGATTGTGTAATGGATTAGATTTATGTAATTCATTTCAAATTTATTCGCAATTTTAATTATCCGAATACGGAAACTATACAATGATTCAAGACCTGGCGTTAGTTATTCAAGTTCTTCAATATTAAGAATTTATTTTGTGTGTTTTTCCCTCTTAGTTTTATGTTAATCGGTACAATCATTGGCCACGCATGGAATTTTTCTAGCTGATCAATCTGTAAGAAACACTATAAGTTATTTGCCATCCAGATGAATCCTTAACCATCGGGATCTGAAGAGAGACTTCAAGAAGCACTTGGGACGCCTTTTTTCAATTGGACTAAATTAACTTATTTCAAATCTCCCGCCAATCCTACCACTGTCTGCTAACCTACTCCAATCCTTCTGAAAATCCTCCTTCTAGATTTTCTAAAACCTTGTTTTTAACAACTTCAGGTTATTTTGGCGTTTTACACCTGAATCGGTATTTTTAGTAAAACATGATCAGATTTTTAAAAAAAGACTGACATTTGTTGAGCAATTTTAGGTTATGTTAACGTTTTTTACCGAAAATTGACATTTTCATTTAAAACATTATTAGAACAAAGGCCTTCATTTTCAAGTTGGTTTTTTTAAGAATCTGCAGCTATTTTTGCAATAATGAAGCTTTCAGAAAATATTGAGCGAGCCTAGGGCACGCACCTTTTGGATCTCGTCATATCAAAAAAATTTGAAGGGCAAATTTTTATATCTTATTCAGGCAAACAATGTTCTTATTACAAATTTTATTGGACCTTGTGTCGCTTTCTCCACAAATTAAATTTTTTTCATTTTTAATGTCATTCTTTAAGATTAAAATAAAAACTACCTATCCTATCGAAAAACGATCAAAAAACAAATTTGTAGTTTTCTTTTCTTGTAGGGCTTCCGAAAATAAACGTTTTCCTTCTTTTGAAATTTTCATATTGCGCGTTGTTCGGCTTAAAATTTTCATTTTCCTTTGATTTTTTGAATTTTGAAAATGCTATAACTGATAATTTTTGTTGTTGTTGTTGAACCTTATTATAGATTAATTTTTTCGAAAGTTATCTTGCTCACAGACAGACAGATATACAGAGAGGCTTTTAGAAAATTCGATAACATTTAAGGAATGTAGAGGAATTGATATAAATCGAAGTAATTTAAGGATTTAAATTAATTTATATTATTTTAGGGAATGTGGAAAAATTGTGGAATTTCCTGAATTTGCTAAAGATTCTGAATTCAGGAAATTCTTGCAATTAAGGAAATTGAGAGAATTTAAGGAATTTCAGGACTTCAGGCAATTCACAATATTCAAGGATTTCAGAGGATTCAGGAAATTTGGAATATTCAAGGATTCCAGAGGATTCAGGAAATTCAAAATATTGAAGGAATTCAGAATTTTCGAAGACTTCACAGAGATTTATACATTTTGAAGAATTTTAAATTTTCGTGGGTATGGTGAGCCCACACTTGTAGTTATTTACTACAAGAAAACTATACACCTAGAAACACTACCCGAATTGGGTAGTGTCACGCCTATCCTGAAAGGGAAATGGCTTAATGGTATACTTACTTAAAACGGATGAACTATGGACCTCATTTACGACGATAAGGGATGAATGCAGTTGCTTGGTAGTGGATGAACCGCTTCATTTGCTCACAAGTCAGGGCTGCCACATCATAGGCTACGCGGACGATATACTGGTTATCGTGCGCGGCCAGAATCTGGATGTGCTCTTCGGAGTAATGCAGCAAGCACTGGGGATAGTGGATTCTTGGTGCAAGAAGACTGGATTATCGGTGAATCGGAGTAAGATAGACGCGGTTGCATTTACCATACGGTATAAGTGGGGAACCACGAGTACACTGAAATTGGGAGGACAACATTTGGAAATCAAAGAACGAGTTAAACATCTAGGAGTCATCCTAGATTAGAAGCTGTCATGGAACGAACACCTGGAAAACGAGTGCGAAACGCCAGTGGAAACTGCAGGAGGGCCAGAGGGAAAAGCTGGGGCTTCGAACCGGAGACACTTATATGGACCTACGCAGCGATCCTGCGACCCAGGCTAACCTATGCGGCGGTGGTTCAGTGGAGCAGGGTCAAACTGTCCACTGTGAAGTCTCGACTCGAAAGAATCAGGGGACTGATTCTAAGAGGCGTCACTGGCGCCTAAAAGGCGACACCCACAATGGCATTGAGGGAACTAACAGGGTTGGGGCCCCTCCACCCCACCATCAAGGCCGTGGCTGCGAAGACCGCCTGGAGATTAAATATGGTAGAAGGCGGAAGGATCTCGACGGCAGTGCGGATCCCAATCGACATCGCAAGTAGGCCGACCTTGACCTGCCCAGTGATGGGGACAACTGGTTTACAGATGGCTCCAGAAACAAGGAGAAGACAGGAGCCGGTGTACATCGTAGAAGGAGTGGAATGGGCTTAACAAACCCAATGGGGTCCTACGCCACAGTTCTACAATCTGAGATTATGGTCATGCTCCAGTGCGCCTACAAGGCAGAGAAGTATGAAAACAAAAGAAACATCCGTATCTGCTCAGACAGCAGGGCTTCTATAATGGCCCTGAATGGAACGACTACGTCGCTCTTGGTGTATAAGTGCTTTGAGGCACTGAACAACCTAGCCACTGTAAACTAAGTGACTCTACTTTGGATCCCTGGAGACAGCGGCATCAAAGGTAATGAGGTATCCGACAGGCTAGCAAAACTAGCAGCAAGAGAAAACGTTACTAGACTCGAACCAGTTGTAGGAATTTCCAGTAGGTCAGTCATTGAAGAAATCAACAGTTGGCTGACCGAGGAACTTCAGAAGGAGTGGGAATTGGCCACTCGGAAGGAACGAAGTCAAAGTCCTAACAGAAAAAAAAGGCTCGAAAAAAGTCCACTCTGTCGGCTGTGCGGAAGGGATTATGAGACAGCTATCCTTTCTTTGTCACCGTCCCGCGATTGCGGAGAAGCGCCATATGGAGAGGGCTTTGCGGTCACGCTTAGACTTACAAGAGGACGCAACGGCATCACCCAAGCATCAGGGGCTCTTTTCTATGTATATTGGTGCGTTAATTGCCTTTTCTCAGTTATCTGGAACTTCCCCCATCTCGGTATATATATTTATCAACTTGCTCAGCAAGTATGGTTTTCGAAGTCGCAGTTGTACTGCTCCACAGCTTCACCTTCCTATACTTCCTTGGAAAAGTCTCTCAAAGGCTCTTTTGCTTCGTCCGTATCATGCAAAATTTCACCCTTGCTATTTCTATTGCTGACTAACTCTGTACTACTACTTCCTTTCTTTTTTCCCTTGACACATTTCCAATATAATTTCTTATTTCCTTGAAAATCTGTTTGCATGTTTTTATCTTCTTCCGCTTTGATTTTACATTTGCTTTCTTCAACTAGTATTTTTACTCTTCTGTTCTTGTCGCTCTAATCGTTTTCTAGTTTAATTCTCCCGTCATTGCCAAGATCTGTAACACTTAGCTTCCATGTAGGTACGCTTGCTTCTTCTCGTTAACGGCTACGCTGATTTCGTCATTCTACCAAACGTCACCAGCCGCTCTTCCTACAACCGTCGTGCCACACACTTCATTTGCACTCCTCACGACGGTTTTTGTTTATCTTATGCCGAAATTCTATTCGCGCTTCCGGTTTCTGCAAATTCTCTATCTTGATTCGCGCCTGCAGCGTCTTTTCAGTTCTCATCCTTCTCCATCCTTGACCTAGATTCATTTTGGAAGCTACGAGGTCCGCAACAAGAAAGTTGATCATACTGTTGTTTCTACCTCTACATCAAATGAACAAATGGATCATCTTGAGCCTAATCCTTTTTCTAGATTTTCTAGAACTTCGACTCGGAAATTTCTTTCTTTTGGCGCGCAAATGATCCCCTAGTTTTGCCAGACTATATGTTTCAGTATAAATCCTAGGACCAATGTTGTGTGTAAACAATAGTTGAAGATGGCAAATGCAGGTTTCTCGTTTATTCCAACGAACCCATTCGTCTGATAGAATACCGACTGCTAAGAATTGGAACCTAGCAAAAATGGCTTTTCTTCAAATATGCAATTATTTTTGCCATAATCAAGCTTTCAGAAAACATGCCCTTGTCACTCTTAAAGAGTTTGTGAATATTCTGAAGAATATCCAAGGATTTCAGAGCGTTCAGGAAATTCGGAACATTGAAGGAGTTGAGGATATTCGAAGGTTTAAGAGAGTTTCAGGGATTTTTAAACATTTAAGTAATTCAAGATATTCATAAATTTTGAATAATTTCAGGAGTTCGGAACATTAAAAAAATGCAGGGACTTCTTTACAACCCCTCGTTTCGTCTATCATCCCTCTTCACCATTCCCCTTACTTTCCCTCACTTCGCGACCCACACTTCTCCCCTAAACTCGCTGCCTTACACTTCCTTTGCTATCCGAATTACTGCCCCAACCTTTCTCTACTTCCCTCCCTTACTTATTTTCACTCCTATACTACCCCTGCGTTCCCGTCCTTCACCCTGATTCAAATTTCAGTCCAGGAAGACAAGCTTTCTGAAAAAGGTGAATTTTCAACTAAATACTTAAATTTTCAACCAAGAATATCAATTTTCTGAAATAGTTGATTTTTCAACTAAAAATAACAATTTTCAACAAAATTTCAACGAAGAAGTTCAAGTTTCAAGTAAAAAGAAGAAATTCTTAACTTAAATAGCCTATAAATCTTTAACCATAAAAATAATTTTTGAAGAAAGTAGTTCCACTTTGAAGCCTACTCTTCGTGCCAGGTCCAGGTCTCCTCCTACCAAGCCACCGATTCCTGCCGAGGATGTTTCTTCTCTCGGACTTGAAAATGTTCGGCTTATTCCTCACAACAATCCGCGCCGGCATTATAAAATTCAAAAATACACTTTTCCTACCAATAAAAAAATTATATTGCGCGGAAACGGATATCATACCCTTATGCCCATACCAACCGAAGAACGAAAGGTTTCAACAATATCCACTGGCGACTTCCTTGCAATATTGGAGGGCAATAAATACCTTCCTGGAATGTATGCAACTAGAATTTTGGGAGAAAAACGAGTGACAATAAACATGTACAGCGGCTTGGTTGAAGATATAATCCCAAAAGAAATCAAGGATACTTCCTTAGGCACCCGTAAACAAATATCGAACATTTTCAGAAGAGTCAAAGGAGTCGACTGATGGTTCTAGCGCTACGCGCGCGGTCTTTGTATTTCCTCCACATTTGTGCACAGCCTTTTTGAAATTAAAGGTGAAATCGTCGAGAACTGTAATTTGGTGATAGTGAATTCTCTCTTGTTAAAGCTCCTTCGGCTTCAACGAATACATTATCATCACGTACCTCTAGCTTCGTACTCTAAGAATCTCTGATTCTCAACTTAATCAAAAAGTCACATCGAAAGACAAAAGCAAATGCAAGGAAATCAGAAACATGCCCCGCCAAATCAACGATGTGATCGCAATTTTTTTGCTACAGAAGATACCTTTCTCCTTTCAGACCCCATGACAAAAAATGTTAAAGAAAGATGGTGCTTCAAGAAATCGTCATTGTTGAACTGTAAAAAGTATTGAAAATTCTGCAATCCCAGACGTTCATAATCTTTATATCTTTTTACCTGAATCTTTATTTGTTTCAAAGACAACTGCTTGGTTCGCAATGAATTGGGATGGAAGGAAAGGTAAGAGATTGAGAAGTTAGAAGAATGGTATTTAAGGTGTATGCTAAGGGTAGATTGAAAGACGCCTGAAGATGTATAAAGAGACAGAGATCGTAATTTTGTTAAAAAATTCTGTCTTTTGTGATAAAAATTGATTTTTGAAGGACGTGCCTGGTCGTTCTGAAAAATTCGTGGAGTTGGAAAAGGGACCCTCCGTTTTTTTTAAATGAAAGTCTAACTATTACATTTTTGATTATATAATTATCTCCTTAAGTTGCAAAATTAAGCATTTGGTTGCGAATTTATATGTTATTTTTAAAATTTGTCGTTTTTCATATATTATCTGTTAGCCATTATTATTTTCCTTTCACACTAATGTGCTTCTGAACTTTAAATATTATAAAAAGTGGAATGTAGAAACTGCGAATACTTGCAGATTATTATTAACAATCTTACCTTGAGAAAATCATCGTCAGCCCAGTTTTATTGTGTGGAAATTTCGCAATGAAATGTAAATATCCCAGAAAGATAAAGTTTACGTCTGCAATGTATCAGATAACATCTATTGGATATTATATAAATTAATGAAGCACCAGAATATTCATTAGTTACATTTTTATTCGAATTCTTCATTGATACATCAATCCCTTTTCCCCTTAATGAGAAAAATGAGGATTATTCAGACCCTTGTCTTATCCTTGGCGGTGATCCTCAATACTATTGGTAAATATAATAATATAATTCTATATCTATAATTTTAGGTATATTTTTCAATCTATCTCCAAGTCAGAGTTTATGCGACCTGATCTGCAGTCTATCCCAATTGTTATTTTCTTTCAAACTTTTTTTGAGCTTGTTCGGAATGAGTACGTATATAATATAAATTTATTATCGGAGAAATCCAGAATTATGTGTGTGTAGCGTGCTATAAAAAAGGGCAATTAGAGAAGCGACTCTATTGACACGGAATTTGCCCGAATTTCTAAATCGGAAATCTATTTAATCTCCTAAAATCGCCTCCTCCCACACTTTCCCTCCCCAACTCCCCCTGTTACCCCTCCCCTCACTTCCCCCATCACTCCTCATCCATTCCTCTACTGCCACCCTTACTTCTCCACACTACTTCCTCTAACATCCCACCCTTAATTTTCCTTTCATATCCCCCCCCCCCTTCCAATACTTCACTTCCTCGACTTCTTCCTTCTATAATCCTCACTCCTCCTACTCACCATTTCATCCATACATTTGATAGTTTCAAATAAGACGCATCAAGAACTTTCGTTCTTGTCCGAAACAATCTGACATGGGGGAGAAACCAATGCGAAAGAAGCCTGAACAGACCCAGAACGAGAGGATGTCATTTGTTCAGAGGATCGGAAAAAATGACCAATTCCAAATTCCTCCTAAAAAATTAGTCAAAGTAGGCGTTGCGGACCGACAAAAGAGAATTTCGTAACACATCCTTCTAACTAATGCTTCATTTCTCTCACTATCCCTGCTTAGCACCCCCTACACACCCTTAATTCACTACTGCCCCCTACTCCCTTCCCATACTCACCCCCCCTTACTTCTATTCAATTCCCCTCACTTCTCCATCCTTAACATCACCTACTACCCCATTTAATTGTCCTTCCTTTACAGTCCTCCTCTCACGTTCCCTACTTCCCAAAGCTTACTCACCAACATTTCCATACTACCCCTATTCTCCCTTACTTCCCCTCCTTACCTTTCCGTGCTCAGCCTTATTTTCCTAATACACCTACCGTCCCCACACTTCCCATACTTACCCTACCCCCCTTCATACTAGCTCTTCCCTACTTCCCCTCCTTACGAAGAAGGCCCCATGCACCTACAAGCAAAGATTTCCAAGACTAGTTAAATATATTTGGGGTCGCGCATATATTGCGTAAAGCTTGTTGAAACACCTACTCCCCTGTGTTAGGGTCCGTTAGTTTCAGTGTCGTCGAAAAATAACGTAACAAAAACTTCTTTCATAATGTGTGAATGATCCCTTATTTGTTTTTTGTTGCGTTCACTAGATGCCTCACATTTTAGTGTAAATAATACTTTTCACCCAGAGTTCTTTTAAAGAAAATTTTCCCTTTATTCAATTCAGCGGAAAAAGAAGATCCTTTGACAGTTTTAGTTTTCTGAATTCTAGAATGATTTCTTTTTATGAAAGAAATGGGACGCAGTCTCCTCTACCTCGATCGCTGATTTTTTTATCATACGAATTCGTTTTATTTGCAGACATCTACTACAGAGAAACATGTAATGTTCTGTTTCTTTTTATTGCAGAGTTGAGTTCACAGTTCAACTTCTTACCTAATAGTGACCCAGTAACTGGTGTTCCTCGTTCCGGAACTTCTTCTCCTGATAGGCATCTTCCTTCCCTCGAGCTTTCTCTTCGTGTCGGGTCGTGTTCACCTCCCGCCAGACCAACTCCTCCTGTCGAGCCGCTTCTTCGTGCCAGGTCCAGGTCTCCTTCTGCCAGGCCTGATTCTTCTCTTGGACTTGGGCATATGCGGCTTATTCCCCACATCAATCCGTACCGGCAATACGAAATTCGAAAATATACTTTTCCAGACAATAAAGAAATTCAAATACACGGAAAAGCATACATGGAATTTAAGCCCATGCCAACCAAAGCCCAAAATGTATTAACAACTTCCACTGGTGACGTTGTTGCAATATTGGTGGGTAATTCATATCTTCGGGGAATATATGCATCAAAAAGACCCTTTGGAACACGGGTAAAAATAAACATGGACAGCGGCGCGGTTCAACTTATGACCCCAGGAGAAATCGAAGAAACTCCCTTGGGAAGCCGTCACTTAATATCAAACCTTTTTAGAAAAGTCAATGTACACGACATTTCTCCACATTATTAATTAACGTTAAAAAAATGATTGCATTAAAAAAAATGTAAAACTCAAATAAAATATTGTTTGTGATCCAAAGTGGAATCAAAATTTCACAAGTAATGTGTCGTTGCATTTCTTCAAGAGTCACAAGCTAATAATTTTTAGAAGCTGAATGGTTTAATGAATAAGATTTATGTAATTTATTTCAAATTTGCTCACAATTTTAATTATCCGAATCCGGTGACTGCACAATGATTCAAGACCTGGCGTTAGTTATTTAAGTTCTTCAATATTGAGAATTTATTTTGCCTGTTTTCCCCTCTTAATTGTAGGTTAATCGGTACAATCATTGGTCGAACGAAATTCTAAAATGCACAGATGCATAAAAAATTTTATAAGGATTTAAATTACCATCGTAAGTTCAGCATTGAAAGTAGGAGATAATTTATAATGTAAGAAATTAAAAATAAATTTAAAAAAAATCATTGGCTATGACGACATAGTGAGTAGCATAGGCCAATGTTTGTATGATTTGCCACTGAAACGTGGTGAAATACAGTCATTGGCCACGTCGTTGACCATGTCAGGTTGGCCATTTTCAGGTTAGAATACTACAGCATTTTTGACGAGGTGACCAATCATTGGGGGGGGGGGCTAACGATTGTACCGAATACCCTTCGTTATTTGCTATCCGGAAGAATCCTTAACCATCCACATCTGAAGAGAGACTTCAAGAAGCACTTGGGACGCAGTTTGTCAATTGGGCTAGCTCAACTTATTTTAAATCTCCCGCCAATCCTATCAATACCTGCCAACCTACTCCAATCCTTCTGGAAATCCTTCTTCTAGATTTTCTAATACCTTGACGGAAATTTTTTTCTTTTGGCGTGCGAATGATCCCTTATTTTTGCCAGACTTTTATTCCTGATAATTCAAAGTAGTTTACATATGTAATCCAAATAGTGTTTAACCCTTTTATTGAAAAATTGTTGTTTATTTTATTGAAAATTAATTTTCTTTAATTTTTTTCAACAACTTTAGGTTATTTTGGCGTTTTACATCTGAGACGGTATTTTTAGTAAAAAATGATTGGATTAAAAAAAAACTGACATTTGTTGAACAATTTAAGGTTATAGTAACGTTTTTTTTACTGAAAATTGACATTTTTATTCAAAAATTATTAGAACAAAGGCAAATTTTTATATCTAATTTAGGCAAACAATGTTCTTATTACAAATCTTATTGTACCTTGCGTCGTTTTTCCACAAATTAATTTTTTGATGTTATTTTTCGCGATTAAAATAAAATCTACCTATCGGATAGGTAAACGATTGAAAAGAAATTTGTGGCTCCTTTTCTAGCGAATACATTTTTTCCATTTATTTTCTTCATAGCTTTTGTAGGTTGTCCAAAAATTGCATTCTTTTATTTTCAATTTCTTTTTTTTCTTAATAAAATAAAAACTACGCGTCCTATCAAAAAGTGATTAATAAGAAATTTGTAGATCCTTGTTGGATGCACAATTTTTGTCTTATAATATTTTTATTTGTTTCTTGCATAGTTTGACTGAAAGATGAAATTTTTTATTTTTCATTATTTTTTCTGCGATCAAAATTTTAATTCTCGATTTTTCAATGAAATTAAAAAAGTTGTTATGATGATCTTGTAGGGCTTTCAAAAATGAATGTTTTCCTCATTTTGACATTTTCATATCGAGCGTTGTTAGGCTTAAAGTTTTCATTTGCCTTTGATTTTTGAAAATGCTATAACTCTGATAATTTTTTGTTATCGGAAAAAGCTGTAGAGATAAATTGTTCTAATTTTCGAGTACTATGAATAGCCTCGCATGGAATTTTTAAATTCCGAAAAAAATGGTCTCAAAAATTGTCAAAATGCTATAACTTTTTGAATTTTCATCCAAAATAACTGGCTAAAATACTTGAACTTCAGTTTCTGACACTATACCCTTTTTTTACAACCTCTTCATTTGAAAAAACACCCTAGCCTAAACAATGTGGTATATTCTTAAAATTTTGTCTACTAACGATATAAAATTGGGCTGACTTGAATTCGTGTGAATTCCTTGCAATATTTTGAAATCCTTTCAATTCCGTTAATTCACGAAATTCCCTTTATTATCCGAATTCTTCGAATTAGTGTAATTCTCTGAATTCGTAGAATTTCCGGAATTATGAAAATTTCTTGGATTCCAAGGACTTCAAAATAATACAAAGAATTCAGAATAATTGAAGGATCTTAGAAAATTTGAAAACATTTCACGAATGTAGAGGAATTGAGATAAACCAAAGTAATTTAAGCATTTAAATTAATTCATAATGTTTTAGGAAATGTGGAAAATTTATGGAATTTCCTGAATTTGCTCAAGATTCTGAATCAAGGAAAGTCTTGCAATTAAGGAAATTCAGAGAATTTAAGGAATTTCAGGACTTTCGGCCATTCACAATATTCGAGGATTCCAGAGGATTCAGGAAATTAAAATATTGAAGGAATTCAGAATTTTCGAAGACTTCAGAGAGTTTCAGGACTTTTTAGGCATTTAAGTTATTCAAGAAATTCATACATTTTAAAGAATTTTAAAACGGATGAACTATGGACCCCATTTACGATGATGAGGAATGAATACAGTTGCTTGGTAGTGGATAAACTGCTTCATTTGCTCACGAGTCAGGGCTGCCACATCATAGGCTGTGCGGACGATATACAGGTTATCGTGCGCGGCCAGCATCTGGATGTGCTCTTCGGAGTAATGCAGCAAGCACTCGGGATAGTGGATTCTTGGTGTCAGAAGACTGGATTATTGGTCAATCCATGTGAGACAGAAGCGGTTGTATTCACCAGACAAGAAATTGGGAGGACAACAAATGGAAATCAAATAACAAGCTAAATATCTAGGAATCATCCTACATAAGAAGCTGTCATGGAACGAACACCTGGAAAACAAGTGCAAAAAGCCAGTAGAAACTCAATGGCTCTGCAGGAGAGCCATAGGGAAAAGTTGGGGCTTGAAGCCGGAGACACTTATGTGGACTTATACAGCGATCCTGCGACCAGGCTAATCTATGTGGCGGTGGTCTGGTGGAGCAGGGTCAAACTGTCCACTGTAAAGTGTCGACTGGAAAAAATCAGGAGACTGATTCTAAGAGGCGATACTGGTGCCTAAAAGTCGACACCCACAATGGCATTGAGGGCACTAACAGGGTCGGAGCCCCTTCACCTCACCATCAAGGCCGTGGCTGCGAAGGCCGCCTGGAGAATAAATACCCAGATAACAATGCATGCGGACGCACATGGGCGCATAGCGTGCAAGCAAGATGTGTCGGCAACAATGCAAGCACAGTGACAGCACGTTCTGAGGGTGATAAGTAATCCCACATAGTGCTCGCACACGGTCTGCATGATATGCAGCACAGCGTGCGTCCATCATGCTCGTCAGGTACTTAGGGCAAAATGTCGAAATATAGCGTGCGGTGAAGAGTGCGGCGCAAAAAGCGCATTATTACTAAAAACATAATATAGCAGTTGTGTAAAAATAAAACTCTGATCAAATTCGCTTTATGCTCTAAATTTTTGTTACTTTCCAAGTTTATTTTACAGACAAAAAGTCGAAATAAAAGTGAATAATTATTTTTGTTCAAATTAAATAAAGATTTTCTCTTGGTTTTTGGTTCGGAAAATTAGCTTGGAGTATAAATAAAATTTTGAGGCAAAGAACAAAGTCGGCAAGAGTTGTAATTGTTTAAAAATAATTTTTTGAAATTTAAAATTTTAGCTCCGTGAAAACGCACCATAAGTATTTTATAGTCAAATGGCTTTGTACTTCCCCCGCACATTTGTGCACAGATCTTTTAAAATTAAACGTCAAAGCATCGGCAACTGTCATTTGGTGATTGTCACAATGTTTCTATTGAAATTCTTCGCAATACAAGAATTCAATATATCTTCTTCACTATTTTTTACTATATTTACTATATTCAGATTTAAAATGATCGAAAACAAGTTTTTCAAGTGCACATTTTTAATCGTTCTACTTCTGAGATTTAAGTTCTTAAATCTCAGAAATAGAACGATTAAAAATATGCAACTTGAAAAACAATTGAAAGTAATTAACTGGAAGATTCAAAAGTATAGTGTTCTTTAAAATCCCTTTGTCTTCTAACAAAGGTGTTGAATAAACGCTCTGTGTTGAATAATTTAAATTGTTCGAAATAAAAAAATATTTTCAGATAAATATATATTTCTCGCTAATATATTATTTGTTGCATCATCAGTTGTGAAAGAACAACTTTCAACACAAGAGTCTCTTTTTAAAAACGTCATACAATGTTTTCTGTTACTTATGTTATTTTCAACATCTTGTTTTCAATAATTATAACTCAAAACATGTGCATGCTAGCACGACGCTGGCACGCACGTGCCGACACGCGTGCGGCGCATATGCGACGCATATGAGGATACATATGTCTGCACTCTTGCCCTCACATCGTGCCGATCGGTCGACACGCGTGCAAACACCATGCGGGCAAGGTGTGAGCACATTGTTATCTGGGTATGCTAGAAGGCGAAAGGATCTCGACGGCAGTGCGGATCCCAGCCGACATCGCGAGTAGGCCGACCTTGAGCTTGATTAGGGACAAAACGCACACTCGCTATCTCTTCGACAAGGAGTATCGTGTTAGCCTATCCACGAAGCAGAATTGGGTTACCGCGAGGCACACCTGCCCAGTGATGGGGACAACTGGTTTACAGATAGCTTCAGAAACAAGGAGAAGGCAGGAGCCCGTGTACATCGTAAAAGGAGTGGAATGGGCTTCACAATTCCGATGGGGTTTTACGCCAAAGTTCTACAATCTGAGATTATGGCCATGCTCCAGTGCGCCTACAAGGCACAGGAGTATGGTAACAAAAGAAACATCCGTATCTGCTCAGACAGCAGGGCTTCTATAATGGCCCTGAATGGAACAACGACTACTTCGCTCTTGGTATGGGAGTGCTTTGAGGCACTAAACAACCTAGGGATGGTAAACCGAGTGACTCTACTTTGTATCCCTGGACACAGCGGCATCAAAGATAATGATATATCGGACAGGCTAGGAAAACTAGCCGTTGAAGAAAACATTACTGGACCCGAACCAGTTGTAGGAATTTCCAGTAGGCTAGTCCCTGAAGAAATCAACAGTTGGCTGACCGAGGAACATCACAATGAGTGGGAATTGGCCGCTCGGAAGAAACGAAGTCAAAGTCCTAACAGAAATGTATATAGGGCATGGCAACTTTGGATATCACAGACATAAGATAGGGCTCGAAAAAAGTCCCCTCTGTTGTCTGTGCGGAAGGCATCATGAGACAGCTATTCATATCCTTTGTCACCGTCCAGCGATTGCGGAGAAGCGACTTACACTCACGGGTAGTAACTGCATCAGTGAGTCAGAAATATTGGCCAATAGCGTGGCTGCGGTCCTCACTATATGGAGAGGGCTTTGCGGTCACGCTTAGACTTACAAGAGGACGCAACGGGATCACCCAAGCATCAGGGGCTCTTTTATATGTATATTGGTGCGATAATTGCCTTTTCTCAGTTATCTGGAACATCCTCCATCTCGGTATATAGGTATATTTATCAACTTGCTCAGCAAGTATGGTTTTCTGAGTCGCAGTTGTACTGCTCCACAGCTTCACCTCCCTATACTTCCTTTGAAAAAGTCTCTCAAAGACTCTTTTGCTTCGTCCGTATCATGCAAAATTTCACTCTTGCTATTTCTATTGCCGACTAACTCTGTACTACTACGTGCTTTCTTTTTTCCCTTGACACTTTTCCAATATAATTTCTTATTTCCTTGAAAATCGGTTTGCATGTTCTTATCTTCTTCCGCTTTGATTTTACATTTGCTTTCTTTAACTAGTATTTTTACTCTTCTGTTCTTGTCGCTATAATTGTTTTCTAGTTTAATTCTCTCGTCATTGCCAAGATCTGTAACACTTAGCTTCCAACTAGGTACGCTTGTTTTTTCTCGTTAACGGCTACGCCACTGGACTAAGCTAACGGTCCGCAACAAGAAAGTTGATCATAATGTGGCTTCTACCTCTACATTAAACGCAAAAATGGATCATTTTATGCCTAATCCTTTTTCTGGATTTTCCAGAACATTGACTTGGAAATTTCTTTTTTTTTGGCGCGCAAATGATCCCCTATTTTTGCCAGACTATATGTTTCAGTATAAATCCTACGACCAATGTTGTGTGTGAACAATAGTTGAAGATAGCAAACGCAGGTTTTTTGTTTATTCCAACGAACCTATTCGTCTGATAGAATTCCTATTACTAAAAATTAGAACATAGCCAAAATTGCTTTTCTTTCAATATGCAATTATTTTTGCCATAATCAAGCTTTCAGAAAACATGCCCCTTTTCACTCTTAAAAAGTGTGTAGGAATTTCAGAATATTCAAGTATTTCAGAGCATTCAGGAAATTCGGAACATTGAAGGAATTTAGTATATTCGAAGGGCTCAGAGAGTTTCAGCGATTTTCAAGCATTTAAGTAATTCAAGATATTCATGAATTTTGAATAATTTCAGTAGTTCGGAACATTCGAAGAATTCAGGGACTTCAGATTACTCAAGGAGTTCAGGGAATTTAGAATATTGAAGAAATCCAAGAATCTCAGAAAATTAAGAGAATTTGATCGATTTTAGAGCATTTGAAGAATTAAGAAGATTCATGGATATAAAGGAATTAAGAATATTCAAGGAACTCAGAACATTCAAAGAATTCAGGAAATTCATAATATCCAATGATTTTAACCCGTCGAGGACAACGTGGGGTGTATGGCCACCCCAACGGAACAATAAAACGCATATTCGCTGTGTACATGTTGCAGGAAGGCTTCCCGCTTTGAGTACCTTCTCTTTCAGTATCACTTAAGAACCTGACCCATTTTTTTTTTCTGCTTTTTTTTTTCTTTTTTCTTGTTTGATTCTAGGTATTTGGGATTGATTCCAAGTATTTCTCGAAACCCGGAAATGCACCATTAAAAATTTAAACGCAAAAAACTGAGTGGGGTGTGCAAACACCCCACGTTGCTCTATACGTCCCACGATTCCACGATGTCCTCGAAGGGTTAAGAAATTAGGAGAAATCGAAGATTTCAAAGAATTTAAGTAATGACGACATTTTATGGAATTTAGGGAGTACAGGAACTTTTAGGGATTCAGAATATTCAAGGAGTTCAGGAAATTAAAAAAATTCAAAGAATTTCAGGAATTCCAAATATCTGAGGATTTAAGAGAAGTCCAGGAATTCATAAAATTTCTAATATTTAAAGAATTCCAGATATGCAAGGAATTTAAGGATTTCAGCGAATTCAGAGAATCTGAGGTATTTCAGAGCATTTAGGTACTTCAAGGAATTCAGATCATTCAAAAAATTGCACGAACTCACTATAATTGAAATAATTTAGGAAATTGAGAATATTTCAGGATTTCAGAGAATTTAAGCAATCTGACAAATTTTCTTGGCTTCGAATATAAAACTATTAATTTTAATGAAAGAAATACTACTTTTTGATTTTTTATTTCCTTTTTTCATAATAAACTAAGAAGGCTCAGACTTTAATTCTGCTTTAAATTAAAAAACTATGATTGTAATAGATTTGAATAACTGAATTATTTTTACTGAAAATAATACCAGAAGAAAAAAAGGTTAAAGGCTACTTCTTTATTCTCGAAGTTATGAAAAAATGAACAACTAATTTACTGAAGTAGAAAATTTAAGATACTTAACTTATATTTTCTACTCGTGATACTTCAAATATATTTGTTTCAAAAATATTAGGTCCCAGTTTTATTGTATGGAAATTTTTAAGCTTATCTTTGTTCCCATGTAAGCACCGGATTCACCTGATAAAATCTCAAACATTATCTAAATTCTGTCAAATCTTTTAATTAATTGAGTCACTTAATTTTTTACCTTGAAACTGAATCTTATCAAATTTAAATATATCAGAAAAACAAACTTGACGTCTACCTCTCTGAGATAAGTAATATAGGATATCATACAAGCTAATGAAGCACTAGAATATATTAATTAGTTACATTGTTATTCGAATTCTTCATGAATATATTTATCGAAATGAGCAGAAATTCAATCTACTATATTGATTCGAAATGCGAATGAATTTCCAAAACGAAAAGTACACTTCCAACTTTGAGGGTTTAAATATAGACAAGTACCATATGCACATGCGCTCAATGGAAGTGTACCATATGCTGTGCACTTGGGTATGAAATTTGGACACTTCATAAGAATTTGAGGATGCTCATTATTGAGGGGGTCAAAAAAAGGGTTTTGTAGTCTGTTAAGACGTTAAAATCTCCTCCTTTCATACTATATCACCCCCCGACTCCCGGTCCTTTCGCCTACTTACCTTCCCCTCCCATATTTCAACTTCTCCCACTTATTACCACACTACCTCCACGCACGTCAAATAAAAAGAAGAAATTTTCAACTAAAATAGCCTATAAATCTTTAGCCATAAGAATAAATTTTGAAGAAAGTAGTTCGACTTTGAAGCGAATAGTTAGATTTTTAGTGACAACAAAATTTCAACCAAAGAAATAATTGTTAACTAATCCTCAACTAAAAGTTAAATTTACTATTTCTCTCAAAAGTTTTTAAAACGTGGCGTGATCGCTGATTTTTTTATCACGCGACTGTTTACCAAATGGCGACCCCATTTCTGGTGTTTCCCGTTATGGAACTTCTTCTTTTCCTGAAAGATGCCTTCTTCCTGCCGAACCTTCTCTTCGTGCCAGGATCAGGTCTCCTCCTGCCAGGCCACCGACTCCTGCCGAGGATGTTTCTTCTCTCGGACTTGAATGTTAGAGGCAATGTGTCGTTGCATTTCTATTGAAAATTTGAAGCTAATAATTGTCAGAAATTCAATTGTTTAATAAATTTGATTTCATAAATTTTGAATGTGAAGTCAAAATTTTAATGGTCCCAATCCGGAAACTGAACGGTTTTCCTAGATATGGATTTTTTATTTTATTTTCTTAATATTGAGAATTGATTTTCCCTGGTTTTCCCTTTTGACTGTATGTTATTTGCTATCCGAAAGACTCCAGAACCTTTCTGATCTAAAGAGATACTGCGAGAAGAAATTGGCACGTTTTTATCAGTTGGAGTAATTTAACCTATGTGAAATTTCCCGTTAATCTAACTTCTAAGAGCCAACCTACTCCAATTCTTCTGGAAATTCTTTTCAAGGTTTTTGTAAAACCTTTAATTCAAAATTTCTTCTTTTTTTTTGCGAGCAAATGATCCCCCATTTTTGCCAGATTTAAAATGATATATTTAGAGGTCGCTAATGAGGTTTTTATGTCGAAAATTCGATTATTTGAAGCTTTTAAATTTTGGTTTCAATACAAGCAATTCCTTATTAGGGTGCCAGGTGACCCTCAAATTTTGTTCGTTATGAAAAAAAAATGTAAGGTGGGTTTTACACTTTTGAAATTGCGATTTTATGATAATGTTGAGATTGACAGATTAAATTCATCCGTAAAATTTTTGTTTTTTTATGAAACTTCCAGGCAATATTGCTTGCCTTATTGCCAGCAGTTTCTACGTTTTGAAAAGAGGCATTCCCTGTCCTACAATTACAGAAACGTTTGTTCAAAAAGTTAAAAAATTGATAAATTTTTGTTTGAGGAAAGTATGTGATACCTTATTTTTATATTTACTAGCTATTTTTTAATTGTAGGATGAGAAAAGCTTACTTTTTTTTAAATAAAAAAAGTTGTTTTTCCTCCATAGCGACCCCTGAAGATGTGAAAAAAACTTCCCACAAAATCGTAATGAATTACTTTATATTCCTTGAAATCCTGAGAACATTCTGAGCCATCAGATTAAAAAAATGACATATAATGATAGATAGTATTGTAATGATAATATTGAGATATAGTAAAAAGTAGAAAAGAAGAAAGAAAAAGAAAGTAAAAGATTAGTCAAAGTAGGTGTCGCGCACCGAGAAAAGGGTTTCGTAGCCTTTTAAGACACTGAAAGGTCATCGACAGCTAAAAGCAAATGCAAGGAAATCAGAAACATGACCCGCCAAATCAACGATTCAACGATTCAACGAGATAATCATCGTCAGCCCAGTTTTATTGTGTGCAAATTTCGTAATGAAATATAAATATTCCAGAAAGACAAAGTTTACGTCTACAATGTATCAGATATCAACTATAGGATATAATATAAATTAATGACTTTTGACCCTTGAATTATCCTTGGCTATGCCAATTGTTATTTTCTTTCAAACTTTGTTTGAGCTTGTCCAAAATGAGTACGAATATGATCTAAATTTATTATCGGAGAAATCCAGAATGTGTGTGTGTGTGTCATAAAAAAGGTAAATTGGAGAACTGACTCTATTGATACGGAATTTACCCGAATTTCCAAACCGGAAATTTATATAATACCGCTCCATGTCGCACCCTATTGAGACGTGATTTAGGTCGTTTAAATCTCCTCCTCTCACACTTTCCCTCCCCAACTCCTCCTGCTACCCCTCCCCTCACTTCACCCATCACTCCTCATCCATTCCTCTACTGCCCCCTCACTTCTCCACACTACTTTCTCTAACAACCTTCCCCTTAATTTCCCTTTCACATCCCCCCTCTTACAACACTTCACTTCCTCGACTTCTCCCTTCTCTAATCCTCACTCCTCCTACTCACCATTTCATCCATACATTTGATAGTTTCAAATAAGCCGCATCAAGGACTTTCTTTCTTATCCGAAACAATCTGACATGGGGGGAAAAATTAATGCGAAATAAGCCCGAACAGACCTAGAACTGAAGGATGTCATTTGTTCAGGGGATCGGGAAAAATGACCAATTCCAAATTCCTCCTAAAAAATTAGTCAAAGCAGGCGTCACGGACCTACGAAAGAGAATTTTGTAACACATCGTTCTAACTAATGCGTCATTTCCCTCACTGTCCCTACTCAGCACGCCCTCAGTTCACTACAGCCCCCTACCCTCATCCGGTCCTATACTCACGCCCCTTACTTCTATTCAATTCCACTCACTTCTCCATCCTTCACATCACCCGCTACCCCATTAAATTGTCCTCCCTTCCTATACTGCCCTCCCCTCACGTTCCCTACTTCCCAAAGCTTACTCACCAACATTCCCATACTACCCTTATTCTCCCTTACTTCCTCTTCTTACCTTTCCATGCTCACCCTTATTTCCTTATTATTTTCCTTATTTCCATGAATTGCGTAAAGTTTGTTTTTTTCTGAAATTGTGAACCACCTACTCCCCTGTGTTAGGGTCCGTAAGTTTCAGTGTCGTGGAAAAATAACGTAACAAAAAATTCTTTCGTAATTTGTGAATGATCCCTTATTTGTTTATTCGTTTATTATTATTCCGTTAATGTATAGATAATACGTTTAATATTAAAATTATTATTACGAGGTACTACTAACATCACCAGAAAAACTACAAATAAAACTGTTACAATATCAATGATTATTACTAATGCATTTTAAATTAATAACTTTTTCTCTTAAATTCAAGCTTTTGGGCGCGCTCATTAGATCCCTCATATTTTAGTGTAAATAATACTTTTCACTCAGAGTTCTTTTGAAGAAAATTTTCTCTTCATTCAATTCTGCCGAAAAAGAAAATCCTTTCACAGTTTTAGTTTTTTGAATTCTAGAATGATTTCTTTTTATGACAGAAATGGGACGAAGTCTCCTCTACCTCGATCGCTGATTTTTTTATCATACGAATACGTTTTATTTGCAGACATCTAATATGGAGAAACATGTCATCTTCTGTTTCTTCTTATTGCAGAGTTGAGTTTCCAGTTCAACTCTTTACCTAATAGTGACCCAATAACTGGTGTTCCTCGGTCCCGAACTTCTTCTCCTGAAAGGCGTCTTCCTTCCCTCGAGCTTTCTCTTCGTGTCGGTTTGAGTTCACCTCCCGCCAGACCAACTCCTCCTGTCGAGCCGCTTCTTCGTGCCAGGTCCAGGTCTCCTTCTGCCAGACATGATTCTTCTCTTGAACTTGGGCATATCCGGCTTATTCCCCACAGCAATCCGCACCGGCAATACGAAATTCGAAAATATACTTTTCCAGCAAATAAAGAAATTCAAATGCGTGGAAAAGCATATATGGAATTTAAGCCCATGCCAACCAAAGAACAAAAGGTTTTAACAACACCTACTGGCGACGTTGTTGCAATATTCGTGGGTAATTCATATCTTCGTGGAATATATGCATCAAAAAGTCCCTTTGGAACACGGGTCAAAATAAACATGGACAGCGGCGCGGTTCAACTTATGACCCCAGAAGAAATCGAAGAAACTCCCTTGAGCAGCCGTCACTTAATATCAAACCTTTTTAGAAAAGTCAATGTACAAGACATTTCTCCACATGATTAATACATTTAAAAAAAATGTAAAACTCAAATAAAATATTGTTTGTGATCCAAAGTAGGATCAAAATTTCAAAAGTAATGTGTCGTTGCATTCCTTCTAGAGTCACAAGCTAAAAATTTTTAGAAGCTGAATGGTTTAATGAATTAGATTTATGTAATTGATTTCAAATTTACTCACAATTTTGATTATCCGAATCCGGTAACTGCACAGTGATTCAAGACCTGGCGTTAGTTATTTGAGTTCTTGAATATTGAGAATTTATTTGGCCTGTTTTCCCCTCTTAATTGTAGGTTAATCGGTACCATTAAACCATTTCCCTTTCAGGGTAGGCGTGACACTACCCGATTCGGGTAGTGTTTCTAGGTTTTTCTTGTAGTTATAAACTACAAGTGTGGGCTCACCACACCCACGATGTGCCAACAGCACTCATGTCAGTATTATTGAATGGTCACCCATCCAAGTACTAACCGCGTCCAACGCTGCTTAACTTCAGTGATCTGACGAGAACTGGTTTTTTCAGCGTGGTATGGCAATCAGTATGGTATGGTACAATCAGCATAAACTATTTTATAAGGAAAAAAATTACCATCGTAAGTTCAGCTTTGAAAGTAGGACATAATTTATAACGTAAGAAATTAAAAATTATTTCAAAAACACAATCATTGGCCATGACGACATAGTGAGTAGCATAGGCCAATGGCTGTATGATTGGCCACTGAAACTTGGTGAAATACAGTCATAGGGTAAGTCCTTGACCATTTTATGGATAGAATACTACAGCATATTCAAATGAGATGGCCAATCATTGGGTGAGGGGGGCTAACGATTGTACCGAACACCCTTCGTTATTTGCTATCTGGAAGAATCCTTAACCATCCAGATCTGAAGAGAGACTTCAAGAAGCACTTGGGACGCTTTTTTTCACTTGGACTAGCTCAACTTATTTTATATCTCCTTACTAGATTTTCGAAAACCTTGACGGAAATTTTTTTCTTTTGGCGTGCGAATGATCCCCTATTTTTGCCAGACTTCTAATCCAGATAATTTAAAGTAGTTTACATATGTAATCCAAATAGTGTTCAACCCTTTTATCAAAAAATTGTTCTTTATTTTGTTGAAAATTAATTTTCTCCCATTTTTTTAACAACTTCAGGTGATTTTGGCGTTTCACATCTGAGACGGTATTTTTTGGTACAAAATGACTAGATTTAAAAAAACTGACATTTGTTGTACAATTTAAGGTTGTGTTAACGTTTTTTTACCGAAAATGGACATTTTCATTTAAAAATTATTAGAACGAAGGCCTTTATTTTTAAGTTGCTTTTTTTAAATATGCAGCAATTTTTGCAATAATCATCCTTTTAGAAAATATATCCTTGCCACTTTTCAGGATATTTAAGAATTCCAGAGGATTTCGGAAATTCAAAATATTGAAGGAATCCAGAATTTTCGAAGACTTCAGAGAGTGTCAGGACTTTTTAAGCATTTAAGTTATACTGGAGATTCATACATTTTGAAGAATTTCAAAACGGATGAACTATGGACCTCATTCACGACGATGAGGGATGAATATAGCTGCATGGTAGTGGATGAACTGCTTCATTTGCTCACGAGAACTGTAGCCTATTCAGGTATTTAGTAGCCTAACTTAGTAGCCTATTTAGTAGCCTAATTAAGGCTACGCGGACGACATACTGGTTATCGAGCGCGGCCAGCATCTGGATGTGCTCTTCGGAGTAATGCAGCAAGCACTCAGGATAGTGGATTCTTGGGGCAAGAAGACTGGATTATTTATCGGTCAATCCGAGTAAGACAGACGAGGTTGTATTGACCAGACGGTATAAATGGGGAACCATGAGTACAATGAAATTGGGAGGACAGCAACTGGAAATCAAAGAACGAGCTAAATATCTAGGAGTCCTGCTAGATCAGAAGCTGTCATGGAACGAACACTTGCAAAAAAGCCATAGGGGAAAGCTGGGGCTTGAAGCCGGAGACACTTATGTGGAGCTACATAGCGATCCTGCGACCAGGCTAACCTATGTGGCGGTGGTCTGGTGGAGCAGAGTCAAACTGTCCACTGTGAAGTCTCGACTGGAAAGAATCAGGGGACTGATTCTAAGAGGCGTCACTGGCGCCTAAAAGGCGACACCCACAATGACATTGGGGGCACTGATAGGTTTAGAGCCCCTCCATCTTAGCATCAAGGCCGTGGCTGCGAAGGCGGCCTGGAGGCTAAATTTGGTAAATGACAGAAGGATCTCGACGGCAGTGCGGACCCCAACCGACATTGCGAGTAGGTCGACCTTGAGCTTGCTCAAGGACAAAACACACACTCGCTATGTCTTCGACAAGAAGTATCGTGATAGCCTATCCACGAAGCAGGATTGGGTTACCGCGAAGCACACCTGCCCAGTGATGGGGACAACTGGTTTACAGATGGCCCCAGAAACAAGGAGAAGGCAGGAGCCGGTGTACATCGTAGAAGGAGCGGAATGGGCTTCACAATCCCGATCGGGTCATACGCCACAGTTCTACAAGCTGAGCGTGGTTGAAGATATGATCCCAGAAGAAATCAAGGATACTCCCTTAGGCACCCGTAGACTAATATCGAACATTTTCAGAAGAGTCAATGTAAAAGACATTCCTCCACATCATTAATTTAATTTAAAAAAAAAATCTGGAATAAAATATTGTTTGTCATCCAAAGTAGGATTAAAATTTTAGAGGTAATGTGTCGTTGCATCCCTATTGCAATTTTAAAGCTAATAATTTTCAGAAATTCAATTGTTGAATAAATTTGATTTAATGAATTTTGACTGTGAAGTCAAAATTTTAAGTATCCCAATCCGGAAACTGCACGGTTTTCAAAGGTATGGATTTTTTATTTTATTTTCTTGATATTGGGAATTGATTTTGCCTGGTTTTCCCTTTTGACTGAATGTTATTTGCTATCCGAAAGAATCCTGAACCATTCGGATTCAAAGAGATACTGCGAGAAGAAATTGGCACATTTTCATCAATTGGATTAATTCAACCTATGTCAAATTTCCCGTTGATCCTACTGCTGAATGAAAACCTACTCCAATCTTTCTGGATATCCTTTTTGAGGTTTTTGTAAAACCTTTACTCAAAAATTTCTTCCTTTCGGCGATCAAATGATCCCCCATTTTTGCCAGATTTAAAATATTATATTTAGAGGTAGTTATAAAGGTTTTGATGTCGAAAATTCGATTATTTGAAGCTTTTCAATTTTGTTTTCAATACAGGAAGTTCCTTATCAGGGTGCTATGTGACCCTTAAATTTTATTCCTTCTGAAAGAAAATGTAAGGTGCGTTTTACACTTTTGAAACTGCGATTTTATGATAATGTTGAGATTGGCAGATCAAATGCATCAGTAAAATTTTTGTTTTTTATGAAACTTTCAGGGAATATTGCTTGCCTTATTGTCAGCAGTTTCTACATTTTGAAAAAAAAGCATTTTATGTCCTACAATTACAGAAACTTTTGTTCAAAAAGTTAAAAAATCGATAAATTCTTGTTTAAGGAAAGTCTGTGGTACCTTATTTTTATATTTACTAGCATTATCAATAACTATTTACTTTTTAAGTTTATTCGTTTTATTTATTTTTAGTGTTCTATAAATGTAATTATCCTCAGATTCTGAAGAAAACCTAAACAGTTTTTTAATGATTTCAAATATTTAAAATCAAAGTTTTACCCAAAAAGTTAATTTTAAACTAAATAGTTGAAGTTTCAACCAAAAAAGATGAATTCTCAACTTGATCAAAAATTCGCAACTTTGAGGGTGTTAATACCTACCTTGAAATTCGTTTTTCAAAATGAACAAAATTTGGGGAAATAAAAGGAAAGTGAAACTAGCTGTGAATTCGATCTCGAGTGTTTCCAGTTTATTTGTATTTATAATCATATGGTGCTCATTTCACGAGCACTTTGCTTCCCGTTAGCAAATCTATTCGCTTCCTCATAGAGAAAGCATTAGTTATTTTTTTCTGTAATAGACAAACCAAAGTCTTCATTTTGATCCATTTGAAAATAGATATTTACAGAGAATACAAAATTACAAAATAATAAAAAAAATGTTAATACAAAGGTAAATCAGACAAGTCAAATTTTTTATTCGAAATGATAATTTTTCGAGCTAGGAAAGGAAAGGGAAAAGTTCTGTCGCACCCTATCCCTTTTCCAGCTTTAGGATGAAAAAACTGAAAAAACCAGTTCTCGTCAGATCACTGAAGTAAAGCAACGTTGGGCGCGGTTAGTACTTGGATGGGTGACCATTCGAGAATACTGCGTGCTGTTGGCACATCGTGGGTGTGGTGAGCCCAACTTGTAGTTATGTACTACAAGAAACTATCCACCTAGAAACACTACCCAAATCGGATAGTGTCACGCCTACCCTGAAAGGGAAATGGCTTAATGGTATACTACTACTACTACTACAAAAATTGTCAGAATTATTCTATTTGAAAATTTATGATCAAAAAGTCTTTTCTATTCATGCGTCAACTTTGAATTATGTCGATGAAAAAAGTTTTTCTGTTTGAAACAGATGATTCAAATATTATAAATTACCATAACTTCCCTACTCTTTAATAAAATGTAATAATATTGCATGTCAATCGATTCGTCTCGAACCAAGGAATGTTTTATATTCTTGCATCAACTTTGAATTATGTTGAAGAAAAAAGTTTTGCCATAAAAAGCCGTATTCCCAAATATTATGCATTACCATAGCTTCCTCACTCTTCAATAAAATGTATTAATATTATAGGTCAATCGATTCGTCTCGAATCAACACATCTTTTCTGTTCTGGCATCATCTTTGAATTATATTAATGAAAAAAGTTTCATTATGAAAAACCGATTTTTTAAAAATATATAAATGACCATAACTTCCCTACTCTTCAATAAAATGTATTAATACTATAGGTAAATCAATTCGTCTCAAACCAAGGAATCTTTTATGTTCTTACATCAACTTTGAATTATGCTAATGAAAAAAGTTTAACTATACGAAAGCCGATTTTTAAAATATTATTCAGTGCTAAAAAAAATAATATTTTTCGAAATCCTTCGGTCAGTTTTAAGACATCGGTGATGAAAATAAGCCCACCAAATTTCATCAATTCATCCGCAACCGTTTTCAAGTTATCATGTTTACAAAAAAGTGTGACACACACACATCCAGACAATTGCTTAGAACATTGTATTAGAAATTTTTAAATTGAGGAAGGTTTAATCAAATGAATTAAAATTTTTTGAAAATGTTGCCATTACAAACCTTCCTCTGTGATGGAGCAAAATCAGTCAAAGTAGGTGTCGCGCACCTAGAAAAGGGGTTTCGTAGCCTACTAAGTCGGTAATAAGTGGTTCCTCTCTTCCCCTACTACTCCCGTCTCTACATTCCCTCTCAACAGTTCTCTACTACTTCGTAATTTCAGACTAACAGGCTTTAATCTTGCAACAATAAAAGGTCATCCATTGCAGGTAAAGGAGATGTTGTAATGTACATAGTACGATGACTGCATTCAAGTGTGTATTTATTATCAACGGATGATTTAGTTTGCTCTTTATCGAAAGACAAAAGCAAATGCAAGGAAATCAGAAACATGCCCCGCCAAATCAACGATGTGATCGCACTTTTTTTGCTACAAAAGATACCTTTCTCCTTTCAGACCCCATAACAAAAAATGCTAAAGAAAGATGGTGCTTCAAGAAATGGACATGGTTGAATTGTAAACAGTATTGAAAATTTTGCAATCTCAGACATTCATAATTTTTATATCTTTTTACTTGAATCTTTATTTGTTTCAAATGTAACTGCTTGGTTTGCAATGCATGGGGATGAAAGGAAAGGTAAGAGATCGAGAGGTTAGAAGAATCGTGTATAAGGTGGATGCCAAGGGCAGATTGAAGGACGCATGAAGATGTATCAAGAGACAGAGATAAGAAACTAATGGATAGATAGGAGAGGATATAAGAATCGAGATAAAATAAATGGTAAAGGTGATACAAGCTAGAGACTGAACTTTAAATACTATAAAAAGTGGAACGTATTAACTGCGAACACTTGTAGATTATTATTATCAATCTTACCTTGAGAAAATCATCGTCAGACCAGTTTTATTGTGTGGAAATTTCGTAATGAAATGTAAATATTCCAGAAAGACAAACTTTGCGTCTACAATGTATGAGATAACAACTATAGAATACCATATAAATTAATGAAGCACCAGAATATTCATTAGTTACATTGTTATTCGAATTCTTCATTGATACATCAATCCCTCCATCCCTTAATGAGAAAAATGAGGATTATTCAGATCCTTGTCTTATCCTTGGCGGTGATCCTCAATACTATTGGTGAATATTATAATATAATTGTATATCTATAATTTTAAGTATATTTTTCAATCTTTATCCAAATCAGAATTTATGCGACGTAATCTGCAGTCTATTCCAATTGTTATTTTCGTTCTGATTTTTTTTGAGCTTGTCCGAAATGAGTACGAATATAATCTAAATTTATTACCTGAGAAATCCAGAATGTGTGTGTTATAAAAAAGGGCAATTGGAGAAGTGACTCTATTGATACGGAATTTGCCCAAATTTCCAAATCAGATTTCTCAATCGGAAATCTATTTAATACCGCTTAATGTCGCAGCCTATTGAGACGTGAATTAGGTCGTTCAAATTTCCTCCTCCCACACTTTCCCTCCCCAATTTCCCCCGCTATACCTCCCCTTACTTGCCCTATCACTCCTCATCCATTGCTCTACTGCCCCCCTCACTTCTCCACACTGCTTCCTCTAACATCCGTCCCCTTAATTTCCCTTTCACATCCCCCTCTTCCAATACTTCACTTCCTCGACTTATCCCTTCTCTAATCCTCACTCCTCCCACTCACCATTTGATCCATACATTTGATTGTTTCAAATAAGATGCATCAAGGACTTTCTTTCTCATCCGAAACAATCTGACATCGGGGAAAAAACTAATGCGAAAGCAGCCCGAACAGACCCAGAACTAGAGGATGTCATTTGTTCAGAGGAAAGGAAAAAATGACCAATTCCAAATTTTTCCTAAAAAATTAGTCAAAGGAGGCGTCGCGGACCTACAAAAGAAAATTTCGTGACATATCCTTCTAATTCATCCTTCATTCTCCTCAATGTCCCTGCTTAGCACCCCCTGCACACCCTCAGTTCACTACTGCCCCCTACTCCCATTCCTTCCCATACTCAGCCCCCCTTACTTCTATTCAATTCCCCTCACTTCTCCATCCTCCACATCACCTACTACCCCATTCAATTGTCCTGCCTTCCTTTACTGCCCTCCCCTCACGTCCCCTACTTCCCAAAGCTTACTCACCAACATTCCCATAACACCCCTATCCTCCCCTACTTTCCCTTCTTACCTTTCCGTGCTCAGCCTTATTGCCCTGATTCACCTACCTGTCCCACACTTCCCATACTTTCACTACCATTCCTTCCTATTAGCCCTTCCCCTGCTTACCAAGAAAGCGCCATGCGCCTACAAGTAAAGATTTCCAAGACTAGTTATATATATTTGGGGCCACGCATCTTTTGCTCCACGTTTTTTTCCCCTTAAATTTTGACGCACCTACTGCCCTGTTTTAGGGTGTGTAAGTTTCAGTGTCGTCCAAAAATAACGTAAAATGATTTGGCGGGAGAGGGAGTTGAGTAAAATCTTACTGTTTCATATGAATTAAAAAAAGTAGTTTCGGCCAGAAAAGGTGAATTCTCAATAAAAGTGGTTGAATAGTGGAAGTTTCTACAAAGTTGTTGAATATATTTTATATGTATGTTTTTCCGTAAGTTTATAAAATCTCAGTAAGATTCGAGGGGGAAGGGGGATTAGGGAAAGTTTCTGGGTATCTTACATAGGGGAGAGGGGGTTAAAAATTTCACAAAAACTTCTTTCGTAATTTGTGGATGATCCCTTATTTGTTTATTCATTTAATATTATTTCGTTGATGTATAGATAATACATTAACCAGGATAAATACCAGGAAAATTACAAGTATAACTGTCACAATATCAATAATTATTACTAATGCATATTAAATTAATAACTTTTTTCTTAAATTCAAGCTTTTTGGCGCACTCACTAGATGCTTTGACAGTTTTAGTTTTTTGAATTCTAGAATGATTTATTTTCATGCCAGAAATGCAACGAAGTCTCATCTACCTCAATCGCTAATTTCTTTATCATACGAATACGGTTTATTTGCAAACATCTACTATAGAGAAACATGTAATCTTCTGTTTCCTTTTATTGCAGAGTTGAGTTCACAGTTCAACCATTCCCCTAATAGTGCCCGAACAACTGGTGTTCCTCGTTCCGGAACTTCTTCTCCTGAGAGGCGTCTTCCTTCCCTCGAGCTTTCTCTTCGTTTCCGGTCGAGGACACCTCGCGCCAGGCCACCTCCTCCTGCCGAACCTGTTCTTCGTGCCAGGTCCAGGTCTCCTTCTGCCAGGCATGATTCTTCTCTTGGACTTGGGCATATCCGGCTTATTCCCCACAGCAATCCGCACCGGCAATACGAAATTCGAAAATATACTTTTCCACCCAATAAAGAAATTCAAATGCGCGGAAAAGCACGTATGGAATTTAAGCCCATGCCAACCAAAGAACAAAAGGTTTTAACAACACCCACTGGCGACGTCGTTGCAATATTGGTGGGTAATTCATATCTTCGCGGAATATATGCATCAAAAATTCCCTTTGGAACACGGGTCAAAATAAACATGGACAGCGGCGCGGTTCAACTTATGACCCCAGAAGAAATCAAAGAAACTCCCTTGAGCAACCGTAACCTAATATCAAACCTTTTTAGAAAAGTCAATGTACAAGACATTTCGCCACATCATTAATTTCATTTAGACAAAATGTAAAACTCAAATAAAATATTGTTTGTGATCCAAAGTAGGATCAGAACTTCACAAGTAATGTGACGTTGTATTTCTTCAAGAGTCACAAGCTAATAATTTTCAGAAGCTGAATGTTTTAATGAATTAGATTTATGTAATTGATTTCAAATTTAGTCACAATTTTAATTATCCGAATCCGGAAACTGTACAGTGATTCAAGACCTGGCGTTAGTTATTTAAGTTCTTCAATATTGAAAATTTATTTGGCCTGTTTTCTCCTCTTAATTGTAGGTTAATCGGTACAATCATTGGCCACGCAAGGAATTTATCCTGTTGACCAATCTGTGGGAATAACCATAAGGGTCAAACGAAATTCTAAAATACAAAGATGCATAAAGAATTTGATAAGGATTTAAATTGCCATCGTAAGTTCAGCATTGAAAGTAGGAGATCATTTATAATGTAAGAAATTAACAATAATTTCAAAAACACAATCATTGGCTATGATAACATAGTGAGTAGCCTAGGCCAATGGTTGTATGATTTGCCACTGAAACGTGGTGAAATACAGTCGTTGACCACGTCGTTGACCATGTCATGTTGGCCATTTTAAGGTTAGAATACTACAGCATTTTTAATGAGGTGACCAATCATTGGGGGCGCCTCCCGCCCAAAGATTGTACCGAATAGCCTTTGTTATTTGCTATCCGGAAGAATCTTTAACCATCCACATCTGAAGAGAGACTTCAAGAAGCACTTGGGACGCTTTTTTTTAATTGGAGTAGCTCAACTTATTTTAAATTTCCCGCCAATCCTATCACTGTCTGCCAACCTACTCCAATACTTCTGGAAATTCTTCTTCTAGATTTTCTAAAACCTTGACACCGAAATTTTTTTCTTTTGGCATGCGAATGATCCTCTATTTTTGCCAGACTTTCAATCCAGATAATTTAAAGTAGTTTACATATGTAATCCAAATAGTTTTTGAACTTTTTATAAAAAAATTCATTGTTTATTTTTTTGAAAATTATACCATTAAGCCATTTCCCTTTCGGGGTAGGCGTGACACTACCCGATTCGGGTAGTGTTTCTAGGTTGATAACTTGTAGTAAATAACTACAAGTGTGGGCTCACCACACCCACGATGTGCCAACAGCACTCAGTTTTTCTCGAATGGTCACCCATCCAAGTGCTAACCGCGCCCAACGCTGCTTAACTTCAGTGATCTGACGAGAACTGATTTTTTCAGCGTGGTATGGCTGTTGGATGAAAAATTGGATTAAAATTAATTTTCTTGAATTGTTTTTAACAACTTCAGGTTATTTTAGCGTTTTACTCCTGAGTGTATTTTTTGTAAAAAATGATTAGATTTAAAAAAAGACTGACATTTGTTGAACAATTTAAGGTTATGTTAAAGTTTTCTACCAAAAAGTCACATTTTTATTCAAAAATTATTATTAAAAATATTGAAGAAATTCAAGAATTTGAGGAAATACAGAGAATTTCATGGTTTTTAGACCATTTAGAGAAATTTCAGGAAATTGAGAGAAATCGAAAATTTCAGAGAATTCCAGGAATCACAGAGATTTGAAGAAATTTAGAGAATACAAACAATTTTAGAAACTCAAAATATTTGAGGAATTCAGGGGATTAAGAGAATTTAAAGAATCTCCGGAATTCAGAATATTCAAGCATTTAAGAGAAGTCCAGGAATTCAGATATTCAAGGAATTTGAAGATTTCAGAGAATTCAGCGAATTTCAGGGATTTCAGAGCATTTAGGTAATCCAAGAAATTCATAGAATTCAAAGAATTTCAGGAACTCACTATAATTAAAATAATTCTGAAAATTCAGAATATTGAAGGGTTACAGAGAATTTAAGGAATCCGTCAATATATGTAAATATGCTCTAAATATAAAACTATTAAGTGTAAAGAAATAAGTGCAAATTTTCAATTTTTTTTTTCAAAAATATCAGTTCCCAGTTTTATTGTATGGAAATTTCGTAAGCTTATCTCCTAGTTTCGAAATTTGCCTTATCAAAAGTAACAAATTTATCGTGAACTTAGCCTATCCTCACGCTTTAGAGCACATATTGTTTTTTAGGTAATGATAATATTGATAATTAGATGAAAAGAGTGACTGATGATGATATAATATTTTACCTAATTAAGAAATAAGCATCGTTAAAAATTAGTTCTGAAATCAAGGAGAATATTTTTCTTTTCAATTGTAGCTTAATTTAGAAGAGAACATAAAGCAAACTTCGGACACAAGTTGCGGGTTGAAATTATTTATTTAAAAATACTATATTCAGAGTTTTATGTTGATGCTTTCTATTTTATAGGTATAAGTTACAATTCTCATTCAATCCTGATTTTGTAAGGCTTCTTTTGTTTCCATGTAAGCATCGGATTTACGTAATAAAACCTAAAACATTGTCTAAATGCTAATATAAGTTTTAACGAATTTAGTAACTAATTTTTTTTCCCTTGAATCAGATAAACGAATTAGGCCCTAGAATATATTAATTACACAGCCCCACAAAAAAGTTTTCGGTTGAATATTATTATTTTCATTTAACTCTTATGTGCTTCTAAATTTTAAATCATAAAAAAACGTAATGTATCAGCTGGCAGTACCTATAGATTATTATTATTAGGTTTACCTTGAGCAAATCATCGCCAGCCCAGTTTTATCGTATACAAATTTGGTAAACTTAGCTCCACTGGAGTTTCGAAATTTGCCTAATCAACAGTAATACGTTCATCGTGAACTGAGTCCATCTTCAGGCTTTAAAGCAAATATTGTCTTTCAGATAATAATAATTATCTTGACAATTAGATTTAATAACTATAGGATATCATATGAACGAATGAAGCACGAGAATATTTAGTAGTTACATTGTTATTCGAATTCTTCATCAAAATCTGGATCCGATTTTCCTCTGATTAGAGAAGATGAGGAATTTCCATACTCTTTTTTCATCATTGACGGTTATCCTCAACTGTATTGGTGAATATAATAATATAATATATCTATAATTTTACGTGTATTTTTTAACCTGTCGGCTAATTATAATTTTTGCAATATAATCTGCAGTCTAACCTAATTCTTACTCATCTTTTCTTCCAAACTTTATTTGTCTTCCGAAATGAGTACGAATTTAATCTGATTTTTTTTGGGGAGAATCCAGAATGTGTTACAAATATATTTGAATGTACATTTGTTTCTCAAAAAATCGAACTTTTTGGCGCGCTCACTAGATGCTTTATGTCTTGCGACTTTTTTAATTGTCGATTTTTTAATCACACGAATACTTTTCATTTGCAGACATCTACGCTGAAGAAAAATATAATTTTCTGTTTCTTGTTATTGCAGAGTTGAGTTTCCAATTCGACTGTTTACCAAATGGCGACCCGATTCCTGGTGTTTTCCGTCCTGAAACTTCTTCTTCTGAAAGATGTCTTCTCCCTGCCGAGCCTATTCTTCGTGCCAGGTCCAGGTCTCCTCCTGCCAGGCCATCGGCTCCTGCCGAAATGATTTCTTCTCTCGGACTTGAACATATTCGGCTTATTCCTCACAACAATCCGCGCCGGCATTATGAAATTCGTAAATACACTTTTCCTGCTGATAAACCAATTCAATTGCGCGGAACAACACGTGATGAATGTATACCCATCTCAAACGAAGCACGAAATGTTTTAACAATATCTACTGGTGACGTCCTTGCAATATTAGAGGGTAATAAATATCTTCGTGGAATATATGCATCAAAAAGTCCCGCCGAACGGGTCAAAATAAACATGTACAGCGGTGTGGTTGAAAATATGACTCCAGAAGAAATCAAGGATACCCCCTTAGGCACCCGTAAGATAATATCGAAGATTTTTAGAAGAGTCAATGTAAAAGACATTCCTCCGCATCATTAATTTAATTGAAAAAAATGTAAAACTTAAATATAATATTGTTTGTGATCCAAAGTAGGATCCAAATGTTAGAAGTAACATATTGCATTTTGGTTGCAATTTAAAGCTGATAATTTTCAGAAATTCAATTGTTTAATAAATTTGATTTAATTAATTTTGAATGTAAAGTCAAAATTGTAATTATCCCAATCCGGAAACTGCACGCTTATCCAAGATATGGATTTTTTATTTTATTTTCTGAATATTGATAATTGATTTTGCCTGGTTTTCCCTTTTGATTGTATGTTATTTGCCATCCGGAAGAATCCTGAACCATACAGATCTAAGGAGATACTTCAAGAAGATATCGGGTCGTGTCTGGATATCTTTCTTAAGGTTTTTTTCAAACCTCTACTCGAAATACCTTTCTTTGGCGAGCAAACAATCCCCCATTATTGCCAGATTTAATAAAATATATTCAGTGGTCACTATAGGTTCATTTCTGAAACTACGAGTACCGCAACAACAAAGTTAATCATACTGTGGCTTTTACCTCTGCATTCATTCAATTCCGGTTAAAACCCTTGTAATCGGTATTATTTCATGCTGAATCCGAATTATTCCAATAGCGGTTCGACTGAATCCACGTGTAATCCAGAGTAACCCAATACTAAGCTGGCATTATAATAGTTTTGCATAATGGTTTCCTACGGAATCCTAAAAAAAAACGAATGCTGTAGCTGCGAGCACTTGCTGATGATCATCGTAAATTTTACCTTTAGACAATCATCGTCAGATCAGTTTTATTGTATGAACATTTTTTAAGCCTAGCTCCTCTACAGTTTCGAAATTTGCCTTATCAACAGTAATAAGTAATAGATACTTGCAGTTTTTTCTAAATTACTAAATTACTACTTGAAGGAAAATGTTTTATTAAAAAAGAAAATTAATATTATTATATTATTATTTCAGAATAACATATTCACAAAAAATAAAGATTGTTTGAACAATTACTCTCTCTATTGTTTATATATTATTCATTCATAACTTAAAAGCTGAAGCAAGGTTGAAAATTTCAGAAAAAACATCAATTTTCTAGCAATTTTTAATGTACAGGGGCATTAGGGATTATTCGTCTTCAAAGTATATTTGAATTTTTTTATTTTCTAAACAAATTATTTAAACGAATTCACATTTTGGACGTTTTCCAGCGAAAAGATATCGTTTTTTCTTCCGACCTTGCTGAAATTATAATGCCAATTAGGTTTTTCTGAAAAAAATTTGCCACCCTTCAATATTTGTTTATTCTATAAACAAATTATACAAACAAATGTATATTTTGGGCGTTTTCAAGCGAAAGAATTGTTTTTTCTTCTGACCTTGCTAAAATTATATTACCAGTAATGTTTTCTGAAAAAATGTTTGCCATTCATAAATATTTGTTTATTTTATAAACAAATTATATAAACAAATGCACATTTTCGGCGTTTTTAAGCGAAAAGAAATCGTTTTTTTTTGTATTATTTTTTTAATTATATTGATAATAACGTTTTCAGAAAACATTTTGATATTAATTATTATATCATTATTATTGCTATTATTTTTCGCTATTTGTTTATTTGATAAACAAATTACATGAACAATGTGAGAGGCAAGGAGACTCACGATAAAGAAGCGCCTCGAGTCTTCTACTTATTGTAATATATAGAATGTGTGTTTGTTTATTTAAATTGTTTATAAATTTTATAGATTCTATTGTTCGACAAGAGTTCAGGTAAAAAACATTGGCAGCATAATTTGAACAAGACTTCAAGGAAGAAAATTGTTTTTCTGCTTTTAAACGCCTACAATGTGTATTTTTTATACAATTTGTTTATAAATTTTACGAATATCATTTTATGACAAAATTTTGTCAAAGAAAATCATTCACAATATAGTTCTAACAAGACTAGATGGAAGCAGAGCTGAGCACAAAATACCTCAACTACATTGCTGAAATACATGTATTTCAGCACCATGTAGTTGAAATACATCACGGGGAAAATACAATTAGCCAATGTAGTTCAAATACAGCTGCAAAATACATGTGAGTATTTTGAAATATTATTTGAAATACTAATAAATATAATAAATATAAAAACATCGAGATGCGCAGTAGGTGTTTATGGGATATGTAACTGCACCGTATTTATTGGTATTTATTGAACATGCACCTGCGAAGTACGCTTTTGTGGTAAATTAGGATGCGCAGTATAGTCCTCTGGTGCGAAGGGCTACACAGTAGAGATTTACGATATGTAAGGATGCGCAGTGGAATTTTGTAGTGCTCATAGCTGCGCAGTATACATATATTGTACATAAGACTGCGCAGTTGCGACCTAAAATATACAGGGGTGCTCAGCAGAGATCTGTGAAACACCAAGCTGCACCGTACACTGTTGTGGAGTATTATGCTGCGTGGTGTTGCCCTACAGTGTTCAGGGCTGCGCAATAGTGACATATGGTGATTAAGGCTGCGCAGTAGATACCTACGATACTCAGGGATGTGTAGTAGATAATAATGAGTCATATAGCTGCGCAGTAGGTATTAATGAGACATATATCGGCGCAGTAGGTATTTATGAGACAAAGATCTGCGATGTAGGTATTTATGAGACATAGAGCTGTGCAGTATGTATTTATGAGACATAGAGCTGCGCAGTATACATTTATGTGTCATAGAGCTGCGCAGTAGATATTTATATGACCTATAGCTGCACAGTATACTTTTATGATAATTTAGGCTGCGCTATATGAGCATATGATAAGTGAGGCTGCGCATTGCATACCTACGATATACATGGATACGCTGTAGGTATTTATAGAACATAGAACTGCGCAGTATCTATTTTTGAGTCGTAGAGCTTCGCAGTAGTTATTTGTGGGACATATAGCTGCGCAGAAGTTATTTATGAGGCATGTAGATGCGCAGTAGCTATTTATAGGACATGGAGATGCGCAGTAGTTATTTATGACACATAGGGATGCGCAGTAGATAATTATGTGACATAGAGATGCGCAGTATATATTTATGTGACATATAGCTGCACATTATACTTTTATGACAATTTAGGCTGCGCTATATGGGCATATGATTAGTAAGGCTGCGCAATGCATACCTACGATATACATGGATACGCTGTAGGTATTTATAGGACATAGAACTGCGCAGTATCTATTTTTGAGCCTTAGAGATGCGCAGTAGGTATTTATGGGACATATATATGCGCAGAAGTTATTTATGGGACATGGAGCTGCGCAGTAACTATTCATGGGACATGTAGTTGTGCAGCAGTTATTTATGGGGAATGGAGCTGCGCAGTAGTTATTTGTGGGCACAGAGCTGCGCACTATACTTTCGTAATGAATTAGGCTGCGCAGTGGAGTTATGTAGTGTACAGGGTTGCGCAGTAGAGACATGTGGTAGGTGAGGCTACGCAATAGATACTTACGATATACAGGGATACGCAGTAAGTACTATAAATCTCGAATGCACATCCATACATTTTGTAGGTCTTTACTGTACAAGCTTATGTATCACGTGTTTGCTGTGCACCCCAATGTACTGCAGCACTTACTGCGCCGCTCTATGCATTATAAATCTCTACCGTGCAGCCCTGCACATTGCATGACTCAAATGCACAGTCATGCGCATTGAAGGAGTCTACTGCGTAGCTCTGCGCATTAAATGATTCTATTTCGCATTCCTGTACATTACAGGACTCTACTGCGTAGCCCTGAAAATGACATGACTCAACTGCACATGTATGCACATTGAAGGTATCTACTGCGCAGCACCTTACATCACCTGTCTATGATATACTGTACATCCATGTACATTACATGTGTCTAGTGTGCAGCAATGAGCATCCCGTGCCACAACTGCGCAGCCCTACACATGACGTGTATCTACTGTGCAGCGCTGCATAGTACATGAATCTGCTACGCAGCGCTACACAGTACATGGCTCTACTGCGCAGACATGTACATCTCAGGACACTGTTGTGCATGTCTGAACATCACATGGCTATACTGTGCATCGATCTGCATTACAGAACTATACTTCGCAGACCTACACATTACGCGACTCTACTGCGCAGCCATATGTATCACACGCATCTACTGTGCACCCATTCACCACACATGACTCTACTGCGCAGCCCTGTGCAGTACACAACTATACTGCGCAGCCCTGTATATTACATGACTCAACTGCATCTGCATATTACATGCCGATGCTGTGCATCCATCTGCATTATAGAGCTTTAATGCGCAGACCTACACATTATACTACACATCGATACACAGCGTATGGTTATGTTGTTCATATATGTGCATTGCAGAGCTATACTGCGCAGACATACATCTTACGCGAATCTACTGCGCAGTTATGTACATCACATGACTCTACTGTGCATCCATGACCATACATGACTCTAATGTGCAACCTTGTACATTAATTACGGTACTGTGCATACCTGCACAGTATATGGCTGTACTGTGTATCCCTGTACAATACACGACTGTACTGCACATCCCTGTACAGTACATAGCTCTGGTATGCAGCCCTGCACAGAGTAGGACTCTGTTATGTAGCCCTACACGGTGCAAGGCTCTGCTGCGCAGCCCTGCACATTACAATACTCTAATGTGCAGATGTAAGCAGTATAGGGGCCTTATGCACAGCCGTAAATATTATGGGACTCTACTGCGCAGCGCTGCACAATACCTGCTCATACTGCACATTCATGTATATTTCAGGTGTCTACTTCGCAGCCCTGCACGTATCATGTCTTTACTGCCCATCGATACACAGTGCGCGCATATACTGCGCATATATGCAAAGTACATGTCTATACTGCGCATACCTGTGCATTGTATGGCACTGCTGTGTATGTCTGCACATTACATGACTATAATGTGCACCTCATATCTATACTGCGCATACCTGTACATTACGCGACTCTACTGCGCAGTCACATAATCACATGACTCTACCGCGCATCCATTTGTCATACATGACTCTACTGCGCAACCCTGTACAGTACACTACTCTACTGCACATACCGTACATGGCTGTGATATGTAGCCCTGCACATCACAGGACTCTGTTGTGCAGCCATGCAGATCACAAGACTCTGCTGCGCAGCCCTGTACATTACAAGACTCTACTGCACATCCACGTAGATTGCAAGACTCTTATGTGCATACCTAACCATTATATGGATCTACTGCGCAGCCCCAAGCATTTCAGGGTTTTACTGCGCAGCGCTGTATATTACACGACTATACAGCACATCGCCACACATTACATCATATAATGTGCAGAACTGCATATCACATGTCTCTAATGTGCAGCACTGTTCAGTACATACATGTGCTGCACATCACTGTACATCGCATGTTTTACTGTGCATCACATATCTCTACTACAGAACACTTGGTAGCACGTGTATCTACTGAGCATCACTACGAAGCACATGTCTCTACTGTGCAGTACTGCTCAGTACATGTCCCTACTGCACATCACTTGACCCCGTATGTATCCGCTGCGCAGCACTGTGCATCGTATATCTATACTGTGAAGCGCTGTTCAGTACATGTATATACTGCGCATCGCTGCTCAGTACATGTATCTACTGCGCATCGCTGCTCAGTACATGTATCTACTGCGTAGCGCTGCACAGTGCATTACTCTACTGCGCTGCCCTGTCCATTACATGGCTCTACTTCGCAGCTTCAAGTACACTTACCGCCCCTCCTCTCATCATCATCATCATCATTCTCCCCTCTCTCTTTCTCCCTACTCTCTCCTCTCTTTGATCATAAAATTCGTATACTTATTATATACTCTAGGGATTCGTAATATAATTTTTATATGCTGATATTAGGAAGTATTTTAAAGAAAATACATGAAATACCTCAACTACAAAATACAATTCTTACATGTATTTCAAATAATATTTCAAAATACTCACATGTATTTTGTTGCTGTATTTGAACTACATCAGCTAATTGTATTTTCCCCGTGATGTATTTCAAATTTATTTTGTCTGAATGTAGTTTGTATTTCAGATACCTCAAATACAATTTTTGTGAAATACTGCCCAGCTCTGGATGGAAGGACGATTTTTTCTGCGTATAAACGCCTCGAATATGAATTTGTTTATCTAATTTGTTTTTAAAATAAACAAATAGTGAGACATAACAAAATTTCATTTAGGCAATTCATTGTCAATATAGTTCAAGAAATAATAAAAGAAAAACGATTTCTCTCTGCCTATAAATATCTGCAATGTATATTTGTTCATATTATTTGTTTATGAAATAAACGATTAGCGATGCTTGGCAAAATGTTTCTATAGAACAGCATTGGCCTTATAACTTCAACAAGATCAGGCAAAAACGATATCTTTTCGATTGAAAACGCCCTATATGTGAATTTGTTTATAAAATAAGCAAATATAAATGCGTGGCGAAATTTTTTTGAAAACATCATTTGCAATATAATTTCAGCAAGGTCAGAACGAAAAATGATTTCTTTTCGCTTAAAAACGCCGAAAATTTACATTTGTTTGTATAATTTGTTTATAAAATAAACAAATAACATTCAATCTTGAATTTTAATGTCCACGTATTATCCTAACGGTGAAAGCAAGCCATTTCAGAGCAGGAGTATACTTTGAAGACGAATAACCCCTAATGTTGAGTATTTGTTAATACAATTTGTTTATAACAATTAACTTTGCAAGATAATAATTTTTTATTCTTCTTATACCCCTGTACATTAAATCCGAGGGACGAGAAGTATAAAAAAAATTTTGTCTGGAAGATAAAAAATGAAATTTAAAAAATCGACATTTTTTTCGCTGTTTGTATTAACATGAAAATTAAATAAACGAAAAAATAAAAAATCTACTCTCACCATTGTCTGAAAGATTTAGTCCTGAATTTTCAAAACAAAAAAAAAACAAAAATCGGTGACTGTCAAACTTTTTTCGTTATCAAGGAAAATTTTAAAGTGGGTATTAGCACCCTTAAAGTTGCGATTTTATGAAACAGTTAATATTAAGAGGTCAAAATCATCATTAAAATTGTTGTAATAATGAAACTTTCAGGGAATATTGCTTAACATTCTAACAGCAATTTGTACATTTTGAAAAAAGGCATTTCTTGTTCTACAATTAGAGAAAAGTTTTTTCAAAAAGTTGAAAAATCGATAAATTCTTGTTCAAGGAAAATCTGTGATGCTTTGTTTTTTATATTCAATAGCATTATTAATTATGCGCTGCGTGCTAGCGTTCTTCGATTTTTGGGGAAAAATCATTGTTAATAGAAAATAAAAAATCTAATAACTATTTATATTTTAGGTTTATTTGTTTTTGTTTTTATTTTCAACGTTATATAAATATAACTTTTCTAAGATCTTGACGAAAAATCCAGCTACAATCCAGAGTAATCCAGTAGTAAGCTGGAGTAATCCAGTTATAATCCGGTGTAATCCACTTGTAATCCAGATAATTCGAAGCAATTTAGGTAATCCAAGCAGTTAACTTGTAATCCAGTTAATTCGGAGTAATTTACATACGTCATTCAAATCGTTTGGAACTATTTTATTTGAAAATTTGTTTTTTCTTTGGTTGAAAATTTATTTTTTAAGCTGAAAATTGAATTAGTCCATTTATGGTACAAAATTGATTTTTTTTAGTCGAAAATTCACGTAAGTTGTTGAAAATTTGGTTGAAAATTCATTTAATTAAACCTTCCTCAATTTAAAAATGTCTAATACAATGTTCTTAGCAATTGTCCGGATGTGTTGTGTGTGTGTGGATGTCACACTTTTTTGTGAACACGATAACTTGAAAACGGTTGCAGATTTAAAAATCGGTTTTTTATATTAAAACTTTTTCCATTAGCATGATTCAAAGTTGATACAAGATTATAAAAGATTCCTTGGTTCAAAACGAATCGATTGACCTACAATGTTAGTACATTTTAATAAAGAGTAAGGAAGCTATGGTAATGCATAATATTTGAAAATACGGCTTTTTATAGCAAAACTTTTTTCATCAACATAATTCAAAGTTGATGCAAGAATATACAAGATTCCTTAGTTCAAGACAAATCGATTGACCTATAATATTAATATATTTTATCAAAAATTAGGGAAGTCATGGTAATTTATATATCTTTAAAATCGATTTTCATGGTAAAAATGTTCTCATTCTCATAATTTAATGTTGATGCAAGAGCAGAAAAGATGTGTTGAATCGAGACGAATCGATTGACCTATATTATTAATAGATTTTATTGGAGAGTAAGAAAGCTATGGTTATGCATAATATTTAAAAATACGGGTTTTTTATAGTAAAACTTTTTTCTTCAACATAATTCAAAGTTGATGCAAGGATATAAAAGATTCCTTTGTTCGAGACGAATTGATTGACCTACAATATTGATACATTCTATTGAAGAGTAGGGAAGTTATGGTAATGCATAATATTTGAAAACCCGGTTTATTATAGTAAAACTTTTTTCTTCAACATAATTCAAAATTGATGCAAGAACGGAAAAGATTCCTTGCTTTGAGGCAATTTGATTGACCTATGATATTATTACATTTTATCAAAGAGTAGGGAAGTTATGGTAATTTATGTATTTTTAAAATTGATTTTTATAGTAAAAATGTTCTCATTCTCATAATTTAAAGTTGATGCGAGGACAGAAAAAAAGTGTTGATTCGAGACAAATCGATTGACCTATAATATTAATACATTCCATTGAAGAGTAAGGAAGCTATGGTAATGCATAATATTTGAAAGTACGGCTTTTTATAGCAAAACATTTCTCTTCAACATAATTCAAAGTTGATGCAAGAATATAAAAGATTCCTTGGTTCAAAACGAATCGATTGATCAACAATATTATTACATTTTAATAAAGAGTAAGGAAGCTATGGTAATGCATAATATTTGAAAATACGGCTTTTTATAGCAAATATTTTTTCATCAACATAATTCAAAGTTGATGCAAGAATATAAAAGATTCCTTAGTTCAAGACAAATCGATTGACCTATAATATTAATATATTTTATCAAAAATTAGGGAAGTTATGGTAATTTATATATCTTTAAAATCGATTTTCATGGTAAAAATGTTCTCATTCTCATAATTTAATGTTGATGCAAGAGCAGAAAAGACGTGTTGAATCGAGACGAATCGATTGACCTATATTATTAATAGATTTTATTGGAGACTAAGAAAGCTATGGTTATGCATAATATTTAAAAACACGGGTTTTTTATAGTAAAACTTTTTTTTTCAACATAATTCAAAATTGATGCAAGAACGGAAAAGATTCCTTGATTCGAGGCAATTTGATTGATCTATAATATTGATACACTTTATTGAAGATTAAGGAATTTATGCTCATTTATAATATTTGAATCATCTGCTTCAAACAGAAAAACTTTTTTCATCGACATAATTCAAAGTTGACGCATCAATAGAAAAGACTTTTTGATTATAAATTTTCAAACAGAATAATTCTGACAATTTTTGTCGAAAAATCATACAACTGGGAAAGGGATAGGTTGCGACAGAACTTATCCCATCCCTTTTCCAGCTCGAAAAATTAGCATTTCGAATACAAAATTTGATTTGTCTGACTTGCCTTTGTATAAAAACATTTTTTTGTATCATTTTGTGATTTTGTGTTTTTTGTAATTTTGTGAAATGAGCACTATATAATTATAAATACAAACAAAGTGCAAACAATCGAGATCAAATTCACAGCTTGTTTTGTTTGTTCAAAATTAATTTCTTAAGTTGAAATATTAATTAGTCCATTTTTGGATCAAAATTGATTGTTCTTAGTCGAAAATTCACGTATGTTGTTGTAAATTCGGTTTTTTGGTAGAAAATTATTCTTTGTCTTTGAAAATTCAACTTTTTGATGAACAATTAATCTACTTTGCCTTTTTTCTACCTTTTTTATCTATTCTGTTTCTTTGTCTAATTCGTCTTTTTGGCTTAAAGATTCAAATATTTTTGTAGAAAATCAACTATGTTCGTGAAAACTCGATTTGTTTCGATTGAAAATTAATTTTTCAAACTGAAAATTTAACTATTCTATTTTTAGTTAGAAATTTATCTCTCTTAAAAATTTAATTAGTTGGTTGAGAATTCATATATTATATTAAAAAGGTGTATTTTTTTGGTAAAAATTCATCTTTTTTGGTTGAATATTAAACTAATAGTGTAAAAATTCATGTATTTAAAAAAATTTCGTATATTTTGGTAGAAATTTAATGTTTTTAAATGAAAATTTCACTATTCTATTTTTACATTCTCATCTAGAGAAGGTATTAGATTTGTGTAAAATT